>CM071612.1:24400675-24552255 GCA_036365135.1 Miichthys miiuy
AGCAATTTTAAGTTTCCTTGGTATGTGTGTGCACATACGTGTGTGTGTGTCTCCACAATTGCTCTAGTATTACTCATTTTTGATTCCAAATGAGAAATAAATGAGACATCTCAGTTAAGTCTCAAGTATGGCTCCTGTTGCTAACTGCCCTGTCTCGCTTATTGCTCCTAGTGAATTTTAGGAGAAACAAAAGAGAAACATAGCAAATAAAATAGAAACCAACATGAGGCTGAAATGAGAATCTCAATTTTGTCTCCCGAGTTGTAGAAGAGCAACCTTTTGAGCAGTAAAATTTTCCTCTGGATTTCAACCTCCCACTTTGCTGCAACACTGAGAAGCTTGTTTGCCAGGTTGTCTGCTGTGTGCCGCTCACTGAATTCAAAGCAGTCCAACAGGCAGGAGGACATGCGTTTCTGGGTTAGTACCCTCTTAGCGCGGATTCACACAAGATCAGGGATTGCGGAAATTTGTAGTGGTGGGGGGTGAGGGGAGCTGAGGTGTGTTGTCTCTCTCTAATCATCGTAAATGAATCAGATTAAACTTCTTTGTGTAGTATTTTGCGGCGTAAATTGCGAAACAAACGAGAAACATAAACATCAGATCTAAACATCAGATTTAGAAGCTGGTACATGAAATAAACAAAGTGAGAACACACACACACAGGTAGATTATCAGAGTTTAGTCCATGAATCCACCTGGATAGTCTCTGCTTAGAGACATTTCAGGCTGTCGGTGGAGGATTGACCCATCTGAGCATCTGATTGGTTTGCGGATCGTGACGTGGGGCTCCGTTTTTCCCAAAGTTGGATCTGGCTCAACTTCTCTTCTGCACGCTGGTGCTGTTTTTTTGCGACAACCCCTGCTTTGCGGACTGCTGGTGTGGAAACGCATGACCCCCATTGAAATGAATTGAAAGACCTCAGTTTTGCGGCGCCTGTTCCTGTCTGAACCCCTACTTACATGGAAGAGTGTAGGAGGGATTGAAAGCATTGCAGATTTTTTTTTAATCCTTTGTCTTCCACAATTTGAAATGGTTGGAAGTCAGTGGCGATCATTTTTGCAAGCTCTTCATCTATCTTCCCCTGTCTCAATGGGGTCAAGACAGGTGCTGCAAAGTTATATTGACTGAGAGATTCCTTTTTTTTTTTGGTCTTGTGGTAGCAGAGATGGTTTAACTAGAGCTAGGTGCCTGGCCAGGCAAAGATGTGGGCCCACTGGTATTAGAGGTAGCGTTAGGTGCTGCTGTAGCTGATATTAAACCATTTACTAAGACAGCTTTAGATGACAGAATCTGATATTCACAGTCCACATTTGATTCTCTTATTTTACAGTGTTGGAGATGTTGATATAATTTTTAGTACGTTTTTATGATCAACTCCGCTTCTGTTTAGCTTACCACTTTAAGAGCTCATGAACATCAAGGGAACAAAACTGACAGACTTATTTTCCACTTTCTCCCTCCATCAGGGGAATTATTGGACATTGTGGTCAAAGGTGCACTCACCTTTGCAGTGAAACTCAATACAATATCTATTTCCAACAGGCAGTCACTGACTGGCAAACTGTATGGACTTCAGCCACTGTTGGGGAGGCTTCTTCATCTTCTCTTTTATGCTTCACAGACACGGCTGTGTGAATTGATATCATAGTCTGCAACAGACAGAACAGTTTGAGCCACAGACATTTCCAACAAAGTTAAGGAATACGTTTTATACTAACAGTGGCTGCTGTAATGTCATGACAGTGATACAGCACTGTTTTCCTGACCTGGAATCACTTTTTATCAACTTACATGGATGAACTGATGTCCTGACACCATCCACCAGTGATACTTTTACCATGTGCTGTAGATGCATTAACATAGCCCAAACAACAACTTACTGGACCAACACAATTTCTCTATGCTCATCCACATCAATGAAGTGCAGTGACAGTAAAACAAATTACTCCAGAAAGTTGTACTTCATACAGTTATATTTGCACTGAAGAAGACATGTAAACTTTTTAAATGGACTGTTAACTTTAAATGCCACTTTCAACTTTGCCCAGACTCAATGAAATAGAAACAGAACTTGTGTTGTGACTGACATTTCTACCTGTTAGGATAAACTCGGTTCAAAACCAAAAGACGAGGAAACCAATTAGTACTCACTTTGAGACCATATTGACTTATATTCTGCTGTCCTCAATCTCTCTTCTCACTTCATCTCTTAACCTGCTGGTCATCATCTCTATCTCCCACTTCAAGTAGACATTCATTAATTTATGAAACTGGTAGATAGTGATGAAAAGTATTGCCTAATCTTAAATTGTAAGAAAGATTTTTACAATTGATGTTATTGTATTTCAGTCTTTGCTCTAGTTACTATTATCTGAATAATAATTGATAAATAATGACAAATATACTGTTGGTTTTCCTTCTTAGGCAACTCCACACCCCCACCAACCTCATCCTCCTTTCACTGGCTGTCTCAGATTTCTTTGTGGGCTTCCTCATGTCCTTTCACATTATTCACATAGATGGATGCTGGTTCCTTGGTGACCTCTGTTATAGAAATTAGGTTTATACTGTGTTTCAGATGTTTTAAATCATACAATGTGTATGCAAGTTCCTATTTCTTATGCGTTCTGTTTTCACTTCTCTAATATGATTTTGTTGCTAAGGCTGGCAGGGTAAGGTAAAGTTCAGGTTAATGTATAAATAGAGGAAGTCCAGAATAGAACAGGGTCAGAGACAGGTCAGAGGGATGACATTTAGATTGGGGATATGCCGACTACTGATTAAGGGAACTAAGAAAAACGTTTAGATGCTATATATGCAAATTGTCTGTTAAGAATTTGCAGGGGTTAAGACAGCCCATTATCGATTGTATAAGAATCAACTGTTAGAGCTCCTCAGGGAGCCTTTTCTCTGTAACCCCTTTTGTGTGTTGCACTGTTAAACACTCCTTCTTGTACAAGAATAATAAATTCAACTTAAACTTTGATACTTCGAATCCAGTCTTCCTTATTGAAGGGTCATTTGAAAATTCTTTTAACAACCTCATGTGTGTTCTTTGTCAATATGTGACATATATTATCACCTCCTCGATAGGAACCATGGTGATAATATCTTTTGACTGCTATGTAGCTATTTGTCATACTCTGCATTACTCCACTCAAGTCTCTATTTGTCTGTGTTGGATATGTTCTGTAATCTTTCAAAGTCTGATTCTGAAGGATATCCTACAGCAACCAGGCAGGTATAACTCCTGCATTGGAGAGTGCATTATTGTCATTAACTACATTGCTAGGCTTGTAGATTTTATTTTTTCCCTTATAGTTCCCATCACTATTATTGTTGTTTTGTATATGAGAGTACTTGGGGTGGCTGTGTCTCAGGCTCATGCCATGAGGTCCCACATTGCAGCTGTTACACTCCAGAAATCAGGAAAGTAACTGCTAAAAATCTGAACTGAAAGCAGCAAGACTCTTGGTGGTGTTATCGTTGTTTTTCTGTTATGTCTCTGCCCATATTATTGTGTCACTCTTACAGGCCGAGATGACATGCTCAGTGCTTCATCTGCAACTTTTAATATTTTTGTCATATTTTAATTCATGTCTAAACCCTGTAATCTATGCCTTCTTTTATCCGTGGTTTAGAAAATCAATTAAGCTCATTGTTACATTGAGGATACTGAAGCCTGCCTCCTACGAGGCTAACATGCTGTAGAGAGTCTATGAATGGTGTCTGAAATTAGACTCTGAACATGAACATGAAAAACACATGTGGTCATGGAATAATGCAGATCATAACCTGAATGTGTTTTTACATTGTGTATGTTACAATATCTCATAGAATGACCTTTAGGTTTGCACAAATTCATTTATCTTGGACGAAGCACTGTGTCTTGGATTTACTGTGAACCGTGATACTTCTTTTGTTATATATATATATGCATACACATATGTATACATATAAATATACATACATAAACATATTATATATACACTGTATATACCCACATACATATGAAATTAAATTTAAAAAATAAATTAAAATAATAATGATGACAAAATAAATAAATAAATAAAAAACCCACAGTAACTCTACTTATATATATTTAATACTCAGAGGTCAGAGGCACCTATGAATTATGGATCTCTCAAATAATTTTCAAGGTGGGAAAGGAAGGTGGGAGCCAAAGATCCTGAAAAATATGTCTCCATGCCTCTCTAAACTTAGTCTCTCCAGTGGCAGAAATTCTGCTAATTGGCCCAGGAACAACTCAAAAGTTGGAGGACTCATTCTTCCAAAACAATAATATACATTTCTTGGCAAAATAGCTCATAGCTCTATTCTGCATTTCTTTGGCTCTAATTGAAAATCAGACTTTTGTAAAACTTTTTTTTTTTTGTGAATTAATTCCCAAAAACTTTTAAACAGATCACCTTGCCAAAACAGATACATAAATGTTCTTTCTTTAGTTTACATTTGGGACAGTTTGGTGAATTGTCTTTAAATTGTATGCATCTTTATAGGAGTCAAATAAAATTTATGGATGGACTTAAAATTGGCTTCCTTAATTTTATTACTTGTAAATGGAAAGTGTTCTTTGACAAATATTTAACCAGGTATTTTTATCCAAAAGCATCCCCAGGTCTTTTTTCCAAATATTTTTAATAAAGTTAAGAAAGACAAGTAGCCTGGTAAAATTCACTAATTTTGCCCTTAATTGTAGTTGAGGATGTAACTGTCCTCTATTTCAGATAGACCAAAACACAGATTACTTTCTTTAATAAGTAAGCAAACTACAGACTGAATTTGTAAATATTTAAATAATATCTTGGCAATACCATATTATTTTCTTAACTCCACAAAGAGTGAAGATTTTATTTGCAGATTTTTATTAAACAAATCTTTTAATTGTTTTATACCCGATTAACCCCATTTGCATATATTATGTGATGTTAAGTATTTCCTCAGATCGGGGTTCAAATAGATTGGGGAGTACATTGAGATACAAGTCTTAACGCCAAGTTTGTTAATACAGTCTTTCCAAGCTAGTACAGTGTTCCAAATGTAAATGTTTTAGAAATATAAGAGATTCCAAAGGCAAAGGATTGAAGAAGTTAGCTTCCATCGGGACCCATAGCGACTCCGGTCTGCTCAGTGTCCACGACACTAAGTTTCGTAGTTGGGCTAACCAAAAATAACACTGGACAATGGGAAGAACGAGACCTCCCATGGACTCTGGTTTCATAAATAACATGGTAACATTTGAAAAAGAAAATTAAATAATTTTCACTTCTTTAATGTCTGCATTGTCCCATACACATGACGCCAATGGTTTGATCACCATTGCAAACAGTAAAGGTGATAATGGACAACCTTGTCTTGCCCCTCTGGTTAGTAAAAAAAGGTCAGAGGAAGCACCATTCGTGATAACTGCTACTTTCAGATTTTTATAAATTGATTTAATCCATTGAATGAGGTTAGCTCCCATATTACATTTATGTAAAACAGAGAAAATAAATTCCCATTCAACCCTCTCAAAAGCCATCTCATCTAATGACAGAAGCAGAGAAGGCTCCCAATGATTATCCAAATAATTTATTACATTCAAGAGTCTCCTTACATTGTCAGCAGAATATCTCCCTTTTATGAAGCCTGACTGATCCGGGTTGATTAATTTAGGTAAAGTAGATTCAAGTATTTTTGCTAATAACTTAAGTAACTTGAGTTTATACTTATAGTCATGGTCTAAAAGATGTATAGGTCTGAATGACGAGCATTCTAAAGGGTCTTTACCACTTTTGTGTAGCACACTAATATGTGCAATATATCCTTTGAATGTACAATAGATCCATCCAGTTTATTTTCCAACTCGCCCCAAATTTGCTCTATGGGATTGAGGTCTGGACTTTGAGGGGGCCAGTCCATCATTTTCAGTGTTTCAGCAGATTCCTTCTGTCACAGGTAGTTCTGACAATAATTAGAAGAATGTTTATGGTCATTGTCCTCCAAATGAATCCAGGCCTAATAAGATAACTCCCAAATGGTATTCTGTGTCTCACCAGAATGTTGTGGTATATTTTCTTATCCATGATGCCATCAATTTTCACTCAGTCACCTGTTCCTGAGGCTGAAATGGCCCCACACCATAATACTACCCCCTCTGTGTTTAACTGTTGGCAGGAGACACTCATTTTTATATCTCTCCCCCTCCCTTCGTCCAACATACACTCCCCAAACTGTTCAAACTTGGACTCATCAGTCCACAACACTTTATACCAACCTTCTTTTGTCCATTTCCTGTGTTCTTTTGCACATTTCACTCTGTTTCTCTTTCAGTAGTGCTTTCTTTGCAGCTATTCTGCCAGCAAGTCCTTCTTCACCCAGTTTCTGATGCACAGTTCTTGAAGACATTGTTGCACTACTACTCATTGTGGCATTGATCTTGTCACGCAGTTCTCATGAGGTCTTTCTTCAGTCCTTAAGACTGAGAATTTTGAGATGCTTCACTTGTCTGACTGAAAGTTTCTTTTTTCTACCTCTCCCCTTTTGGTTCTGGTGTGAATTGGTGGCATCATGGCGGTATAAAGTGTACTTTACAGCACTTGGACTGCATCTCAAGACACAGGCCTAGCTTGTTTTTTTTTTTTTTTTTTTTTTTAAGGAAAATTACCTAAATCTCCTTATGATGGCTCTATTCTATGGTTTTTAGAGCATAATGATGACATTGTTATATTTCATTTGTTTTATGTGTATTTTAATGACCAATTCAACAAAAACAACGGAAACCTCTTAAACATGCCAAGTGTTCTAATAATTTTGGCCACCACTGTATAAAATAATTAATCCTCTTAATGTGGCCTTTGCAACCTCCCAGTTAATGTTTGGATTTATGAGGGGATCATTATTTTCCTTAATAATAATGTTCAATCCATACTCGCATTTTTTTAAGTAGGGAATTATCAAATTGCCAATGTTTGAAAATAAAGTTTTCCTTATCCAAATGAATAATTAAATGAATTTTAGCATGATCTGAAAAGATAATTGGGTTAATTCTACATTCTTTTATCATGTGCATATATTTGGAGTGATTGAAAATATAATCTTTTCGAGAGTGTGAATTATGAACATTTGAGAAAAAAGTATAATCTTTAACACCCTGGTGTAATTCTCGCCAAACATCAGTCAAGCCACATTCAGCACATAATCCCTGAAGGACTTTTGAAGATCTTGACCTAGTTTTTAGTCTGATATCTAAAAGAGGAATAAATGTGCAATTAAAATAGCCACCTATCACTCCAAATCCTTTACAGTTTTCATTAAAGAGCAGCACCATGTCCGACATGAATGTTGGTTCATCTGTATTGGGGGAATATACATTTAAGAGAGTGATCGGTTTCCCGTAAATAAAACCAGAGATCAGGATGAAACATTTTGATCTGTAACTACTTTTTTCTAAGATAAATGGGATGGTTTTATTAATCAAAATTGCTGTTCCTCTACTGTGAGTTTTGTATGAAGAAAAATAAATCTGACCCTCCCAGTTTCTTTTTAATTTAATGTGTTCCTTGTCTGAAAGATATGTTTCTTGTAAAAAGGCAATATCGACTGTCTTTTTAAGAAAAGATTTTTTTTTTTTTTACTTTTCACAATCTTATTGTCCTGCCTCATGTAAGCCAAATGGAAAAAGTTAACCTTGTGTAGAAAACAACCTCTAAAATTGTCCATAAGCTCATGGCTGCAGCCTTTCAATGTCAGAAATGACAGCAACAGTCGCAGACCTCCAAATTAAACATTACCGACTTATCCTAAAAATGTTTCGGGTCATCTGGCAGATGGCCAAAGGCAGACATAAACACAAACCAAAATCATTAATATTAAGGAGGAGAGCCCAGAAGGCAAAGTAAGCCAATCTTAATGGAGACAGCAGTAGACGTGACGAAGAAGGAGGGATGGGCAGGGAGATAAATCAGTTGTATGACAGAAAGCTTTAGTCAGAACACTGCCAGAGCTCAGCAGCTCTCTCTGGTGATGGAGACCTTGAAGGAAGTGAACTTTGCTTTCCACAACTGCTCAACACCTCCTGCAGGAAACCCATCCGTCCTCACTTTGAGTCCATGCTGGCTTATATTCTGCTGTCCTCCATCTCTCTTCTCACTTCATCTCTTAACCTGCTGGTCATCATCGCTATCTCCCACTTCAAGTAGACTTTCATTAATTTATTAAACTGATAAGTGATAACTGAGCGGTATTAACAGAGACAGAGGATTTTTTCCAAAAGATGTTTTTGTGTTTTAGTCTTTGCTCTAGTTGCTTTTATCTGAATGATGATTGATATTATAAATAATGATAAATATATTGTTGGTCTCCCTCCCCAGGCAGCTCCACACCCCCACCAACCTCATCCTCCTCTCTTTGGCTATCTCAGATTTCTTCGTGGGTATCCTCATGTCCTTTCAAATTGTGCTCATACATGGATGCTGGTTCCTTGGTGACCTCATGTGTACTCTGTATCAGTATCTAGCATACATTATTACCTCTGCCTCAATAGGAACCATGGTGCTTATATCTATTGACCGTTATGTGGCTATTTGTCATCCTCTGCATTACTCCACTCAAATCACACAAAAAAGAATTCAAGTCTCTATTTGTCTGTGTTGGATATGTTCTGCAATCTTTCAAAGTCTGATTCTGAAGGATATCCTACAGCAACCAGGCAGATATAACTCCTGCTTTGGAGAGTGTATCATTGTCATTAACTACATTGCTGTACTCATAGATCTTATTTTTACCTTCATGGTTCCCATCACTGTTATTGTTGTTTTGTATATGAGAGTATTTGTGGTGGCTGTGTCTCAGGCTCGTGCCATGAGGTCCAATATTGCAGCTGTTACACTCCAGAAATCAGGAAAGTAACTGCTAAAAATCTGAACTGAAAGCAGCCAGGACTCTTGGTGTTGTTATAGTTGTGTTTCTATTATGTCTCTGCCCATATTACTGTGTTGCTCTTACAGGCCAAGAAAACTTGCTCAATGCTCCATCTGCTGCCTTTGTAATATGTTTGGTCTATTTTAACTCCTGTCTAAACCCTGTAATCTATGCCTTTTTTTATCCGTGGTTTAGAAAATCAATTAAGCTCATTGTTACACTGAAGATACTGCAGCCAGACTCCTGTGATGCCAACATGCTGCATGGTGCCTGAAATTTGAGCCTCAGCAATAATCTGTGGTTTGTTCATGACTGTGACAGATTCCTGTTGTGCTGGCTATGTATTTTAGCACAGTGGGTTTCAAAAGTAATGCAAAAATTGTCTAGTAATGTAATTGTCTAGTAGTAGATATTATAGTTATATCCTTCTAGGGTGAACATAAACCTCTTAATTATACTACTACACAGTTGCTGTCTCTTAATTTGTAGCTTACTAGACAAAAATAAAAAGAATGACCCTTTCTTCAACTGTTGTTTATTCTTTTCTTGCAACTTCAATAAATCATTGCAGAAGCTAGAAATCTCAGAAAAATATCTCTTTTTTAAGTCAATAAAATATACTTCTATTTGACCAGTGCTAAACTAAAACTACTTTTTCATACAGCCTAAAAATTAACATTTATCAAATATCATGAGGGCCGTAATTTATATTTTGTTGTTGTTTCCTAAGCCATGCTGGTGGTATGAGGGTTTGAAAAACTAAGCACATTTCTGGAAGAGAACTGTCTGAATTCACTATGCATTACAAAATCACTGCACTTCTCCTAAACGTCAATTAACTGCCAGACATGTCTGTGGTTAATGCTCTGGAGACAATGAAATTCACCAGATACACCCTTTTGGAATTCAGTATTCTGAGTTGTGACTCCTGATGTATGATCCAGTGAAAACAAAGTTGGCAATTTTATCTCTTGACCAACAAGCCCCTTCTCTTTGTCTTGCATTCTTGCAACACATGACCAACTGAGATTTTTTTTTTCGCAAAGAAATGCAAGAAGTGCATTCAAAATGTCCTCACTTCATTTGGCCAAGACCTGATTGACTGTTCACCCTCACCACTGACCTGTTTGTCATTTTATTTGTCATTCACTAACAAGGACCATGCCAATATGGATTTAAGTTTAGACAGGTTTATTCCATGTCATGGATAAGGGTGATCCGAGATGATGTGCTGTAGGAGGAATGAGGGATGAAGGGATGAGAGTTGAAGGGTTGAGGGATGACGAATTGAGGATGAAGGGATGAAGGTACAGGGATGGATGGATAAGGGATGAGGAAACAAAAAATCATCAGTCATTGGTTGACGGACGAGTTTTGGAGGTTGACTGGTGTCGGCTGGTGATGGGAAGACAGGAGAGAAACAGGAGGGAGCTATGTATTAAAGCACCAAAAAAGAACTTCAGGTGGAGAGATTTGAGGGGTGTTTCTGTTGTCAGATCAGATCACTTTAAATGTATGTCAGATATGCTGGTGAGGACCAGCGACCAAGAATTTTTATGATGTTGTCTGGGATTCCCTGTCTTGAAGCGGTGGAGGCGGCTCTGACTCAAGAGGAGTGCCCCTAGTATAGATCAGATACACTAGAAGTGTGAAACGATTCTGCCGGTCCATTTACCATTTATCTGTGATAAATGGTAAATGGACTGTACTTACATAGCGCCTTTCTAGTCTTCCGACCACTCAAAGCGCTTTTACACTACATGTCTCATTCACACCCATTCACACACTGATGGCATTGGCTGCCATGTGCTCATCAGTTTGAGGAACTAACATTCACACACCGATGGCACAGCCTTCGGGAGCAATTTGGGGTTCAGTATCTTGCCCAAGGACACTTCGACATGCAGACTGGAGGGGATCGAACCGAGGATCGAACCGCCGATCTTCTGATTATTGGACGACCCGCTCTGCCTCCGAGCCACACTGTTTTGGGGAACAGGCTTGACAGGCTAGTCAGGAGTTCACATAGTTGTGTATGGGTACGAAATTAATATGAAATAAAAGTGAAAATAAAGATGAAATACTTAAGAGACTTACACAATGGGAGGAGGGGGTAAAGGAAGAAACAGGAGGAAACTTTGGGTTTTGGCTGAATGTGCCTCTGTGGATCGGATGTCATGGGTGCAGTCTGGGAGGTAGTTGCAACCTGGATTGAGGCTGGAGGCGTGACATCATCAGTGTTGCCATGGTGACCCAGAAGTGTTTGTGGAGCTCGGCGTGGGCGAATGGAGTTGTGTTGGGAGTCCATGAGAAGTTGAAGTTTCACTTTGTTGTTGATGGAAGGCGGTGGTTCGTTGAGGGACTGTTTGAGGCGGGTGACTGTCCACTTGGATATATTTGTGGCCGAGGATATTTGTGGTTCATTTGAAAACTGAGACAAAGTGAACTCAGTGAACGGATAAGGGGTGCTTAAGTACTTGAGATACAGAAATGTGATGAGTTCAAGGCATGGTCCTTGTTCCTGAACCTTGTTCTGAAACTCCATTTTGTCAATTTTAGAAAGAGTATAGTCAGTCTTTAGTCACTTGGATGCTGTCTACATGCACAAGCATTAGCTTTCCAGATCCCATATTTATGCCTGCCTGTATTTTGATCCTGATCCTTTTTTGGTCTGAGATCCTGATCCTTTTTTGGCCTGAGATCCTGATCCTTTTTTGGCCTATTTAGATTATGTCTTTGCCTAGGCCTTTTTACTTTGTTTGCCTGCCTGGATGATGATGATGATGATGATGATGATGATGATAATGATCAAATCAAATTAAATCAAATTTTATTTGTATAGCCCAAAGTCACAAAGTACATTTGCCTCGGAGGGCTTTACAATCTGTACAGGGAGTGACACCCTCTGTCCTTAGACCCTCGGTTCGGATGAGGAAAAACTTGCCCACAAAAACCCTTTTAACAGGGAAAAAAGGTGGAAGAAACCTCAGGAAGAGCCACAGAGGAGGGATCCCTCTCCCAGGACGGACAGACGTGCAATAGATGTCACGTGTACAGAACAAATCAACACAAACATATTGTACAATTACAATGAATGATAAAATGACAATGAATTGCAATCAATGATAAAATGATTACAGTAGCAGTGGAACCTGTGATAGAGATAGAGAGACACAGATGCACAGCAGCAGCAAATCATAAACTAACTATAAACTGTAATGGAGATATGGTAGCAATAATGACAGTAATAATATATGTAGTGGACGTCATGCAGGACCACAGCAGCAGCCATGATCCATGAGAACCTGCGGGACGAGAGAGCACAGAAACCCCAGGGAAGAAATTTAGTTAGTAACATGCATTAACATGCATTAATGAGACATGTATGTTTACAGATGGTGGTGGTAATGGTGATGGAGAGAGAGAGAGAGAGAGAGAGAAGGTTTGAGTAGAGTTTTCAGTAAAGGGACATGTGACTGCATCTTCAGCCAATACTGTGCCTGTTTGAGAGAGAGAGAGAGAGAGAGAGGGAAGGAGGGGGAGTCCCCCGGCAGTCTAGTCCTATAGCAGCATAACTAAGATGACCTGAGCCAGCCCTAACTATAAGCTTTATCAAAAAGGAAAGTCTTAAGTCTACTCTTAAAGGTGTTGACCGTGTCTGCCTCCCGAACCCAGAATGTTAGTTTGTTCCACAAAAGAGGAGCTGGATAGCTGAAAGCTCTGGCTCCCAATCTACTTTTGGAAACTATGATTAATGATTATATCCTGAACCCAGCCGACTCTGAGAAGATCAACACTCAAGCTAGTGCTTTGCAGCATGAAGTGTAACTTATTGCCATTGCCAAGGCTCTTCAGGAATCCTGTGTGTGTTATGACAGACATCTAGAGGCTCTCCATGATCAGATTCAGCAGCTCACTCTATTCTGCCAAGCACTGGTTGCTGCTTCTGTCATGATCCCCAGTTGCTGCTCCATCTCCTAGTCCTCTTGTTCATGCCACCCCCAGTTCAGAGCCACATATGACTCCCCCTGAACCCCAGTTGGTCGTTGTTGTGGAGAAATTGCTGGAATCAATGGTCAATGGTGAGGTCAGGAGGGAAGAAAGTGTTCAGTAGCCTTTAATGTCCCATGCTGTAGTATTTATTGAAGCTTGATCAACGAGAATTAGAGACAGAGTCATCTCCTTGTCACAGTCACCCCCCAAACTACTCCACTGCATGTCAGGTAATAACCAGAGACACCAGTGACTGTAATTCCAACTGACTAATGCCCTCAACTCAAAGTAATTCTTGGTTTCCCCTGGCTGCTGAAACATACCCCCTTTATAGACTGGGCTACTGGGGCAATATTAGGCTAGAGTGAGCATTGTCATGCTGTCTGTCTCACAAATGCTCCTCCATAGTTCTCCCTCCTCTTCCCACACCTGTTGAAGGTACTACCTGTATACCTGGATCTAAAGGACGATTTCCACCATGCCTGTGCCACTTCTCTGCCTCCTCACAGACCCTATGATTACACCATAGACCTCCTCCGTGGCAACTCTCCTCCTAAGTGTCAGTTGTATTCCCTTCCTTCTCCAGAGATGCAGGCAATGGAGAAGCACGCAAGTCCCTGGCAGCTGGTATCAATTGTTCTTTCTCATCCCCTGCAGGAGCACAATTCCTTTTGTAGACAAGAAGGACAAGACTCTGCGCTACTGCATCAATTCATGAGGACTTACCAACATCATGATGGAAAACAGGCACCCCCGCCAACTTATCTCACCCACTTCTGAATTTCACCAAGGTGCTACTACCATGTTAGATCTCAGAAATGCTTATCACTTAGTCGGGAGAGGGATGAATGGAAGACTGCATGTAACACCTACAATGGCCATTGTGAATACCTGGTCATGCCTTTTCCAGTTTTTCCAGTTTGTTTGCCTGCCTGGATTTTGTATCCTTGTATATTCCACTAGTAAATACTCCTTTGAACTGTGACAACTGTTTTAATTAAAGTTAAGATTCTTGGTAATCTCAACCACACACAGCTCAAGGATCATCTCTAAGATCTGTCAGCTTTTTGGCAATTCTAAAACATGGCACTGCCGACAAAGCAACTGGGCCCTTTCACCTTTAGCAATGCCTTCTATCAACCAATCAATTACACATACTTAATTCGTATAGCACTTTTCATACAAATAGACATGGGGTAATAAAAGGATGCCTCAATGTTTTGAGTGAGAATGAGTTTTTATTTTAACTTTTGGGATAATTAAAAGGCCATTACTAGAAGACCTCTGCTACTAGAAGGGTCTTCAAAATGTAAATCTGATATTTATTCTCTGCCACATTCTGCTAATAAATCTGGCTAAATCTTACACACTGGACCTTTAAAATTGGTGTAATGTATGCTCCCTTTCTGGTCCTCATCAAGAGAATTACAGGTGAGTTTTAAAGTAATTATAATTGAGGAGGTTTTGATAGTCCCATGTATGAAGGTTATACTGCCACATGGGTGTGTATGAATAGTGTAGTGGCTTTACAGCGTTAGCACGGCCCAAACAGTGACTTGTGAACTCCACAAAACTCTCCCAATGTCTCCCACCAGTGACTTAACAAAGCAGGATTCAAAGTTAAATGCACTAAATGCCACCTTAACTGTCCACCTGCTGAGATAATCAGTGTGCAAAACTATCAAATTTTAAATCAAATTTTATTTGTATAGCCCAAAGTCACAAAATACATTTGCCTCGGAGGGCTTTACAATCTGTACAGGGAGTGACACCCTCTGTCCTTAGACCCTCAGTTCGGATGAGGAAAAACTTGCCCACAAAAAACCCTTTTAACAGGGAAAAAAGGTGGAAGAAACCTCAGGAAGAGCCACAGAGGAGGGATCCCTCTCCCAGGACGGACAGACGTGCAATAGATGTCACGTGTACAGAACAAGTCAACACAAACATATTGTACAATTACAATGAATGATAAAATGACAATGAATTACAATGAATGATAAAATGACCACAGTAGCAGATATGGTAGCAATAATAACAGTAATAATATGTGTAGTGGACATTGCGCAGGATCACAGCAGCAGCCACGATCCACGAGAACCTGCTGGACGACAGAGCACAAAAACTCTGGGGAAGTTTGGTTAGTAGCATGCATTAATGAGACATGTATGTCCACTGATGGTGAGAGAGAGAGAGAGAGAGAGAGGGAGAGGAGGAGAGAGAGAGGGAGGAGGGGGAGTCCCCGGCAGTCTAGTCCTATGGCATCATAACTAAGATGACCTGAGCCAGCCCTAACTATAAGCTTTATCAAAAAGGAAAGTCTTAAGTCTACTCTTAAAGGTGATGACCGTGTCTGCCTCCCGAACCCAGAATGGTAGTTTGTTCCACAGAAGATGAGCCTGATAGCTGAAAGCTCTGGCTCCCAATCTACTTTTGGAGACTATAGGAACCACAAGGAACCCAGCATCCTGTGAGCGCAGTGTTCTAGATGGGTAGTAAGGTACTATGAGCTCTTTTAGATATGATGGTGCCTGACCATGAAGAGCTTTGTAAGTAGGGAGAAGAATTTTAAATTCTATTCTAGATTTGATGGGTAGCCAGTGCAAGGAAGCCAAAATGGGAGCGATGTGATCTCTGATCTTGGTTCCTGTCAGAACACGTGCAGCAGCATTCTGAATTAACTGCAAAGTCCTAAGAGACTTATTGGAGCAAATTGATAGCAAAGAGTTACAATAGTCCAGCCTAGAAGTAACACATATGTGGACTAGTTTTTCTGCATCCACGTGAGATACGATGCGTCTGATTTTGGCGAGGTTACGTAAGTGGAAGAATGCAGTCCTCCAAATTTGTTTTATGTGGACATTAAAGGACAAATCCTGATCAAAAACAACTCCAAGATTCTTTACGGTGGAGCTGGAGGCCAGGGTGATCCGTCTAGAGTAACTAGAAAGAGAGTTTCTGAGGTGTTTGGTCCAATTGCAAAAACTTCAGTTTTGTCTGAATTTAACATTAGAAAATTGTAGGTCATCCAACTTTTTATATCCTTAAGGCATGCTTGGAGTTTAGTTAATTGATTTGTTTCATCAGGCTTGATCGATAAATATAATTGGGTGTCGTCAGCATAACAATAAAAATTGATGAAGTGATTCCTAATAATGTTCCCTAAAGGAAGCATATATAAATAGAAGTGGTCCTAGTACAGAACCTTGTGGGACTCCATGACAAACTTTGGTATGCATGGAGAATTTATCATTGACGTGAACAAACTGAGATCGATCTAAGAAATACGACTTAAACCAGCTTAGGGCGGTTCCTTTGATACCAATTTGATGTTCCAGTCTCTGTAAGAGAATTTGATGGTCAATGGTGTCAAATGCGGCACTAAGATCTAACAGTACAAGTACAGAGATGAGTCCCTTGTCTAATGCCATTAGGAGGTCATTTGTAACTTTGACTAGTGTGGTCTCTGTGCTATGATGCACTCTAAATCCTGACTGAAAATCCTCAAATAGACTATTGTTATGGAGAAAGTCACACAGCTGATTAGCTACAGCTTTCTCAAGTATCTTAGAGAGAAAGGGAAGGTTTGATATCGGTCTGTAGTTGGCTAAGACCTCTGGGTCTAGAGAGGGCTTTTTAAGAAGAGGTTTAATTACAGCTACCTTAAAGGAATGTGGTACATATCCTGATAATAAAGACAGATTAATCATATCCAATTAGGAAGGACTAACTAGAGGTAAAACATCCTTGAGCAGCCTGGTTGGGATGGGGTCTAAGAGACAGGTTGACGGCTTAGATGCAGAAATTATTGAAGTTATTTGATGAAGGTCAATGGGAGAAAAAGAGTCTAAATACATATCAGGTTTTACAGCTGTTTCCAAAGTTGCTGTATCAGAAAGCAGATCAATGCCTGTTGAGGGCAAGAGGTGATGGATTTTGTCTCTAATAGTTATAATTTTATCATAATTTTATAGCACTATCAACAACATGATCTATTTGTGAGGGGCTAAAGGAAGCAGACAGGTCCTCACATTGAGGCATGGCATTGAATTCAATGCTGAAGGAATCACTTCCTTAAATTTGGCTACAGCACTATCAGATAAACACTAGGGATATGGCGAGATTGTTCTCCCACTTAGGGCATGATTTCTAATTTAATCTCAGCCAACCTCAAAATAGGTGATCTGGCAGATGGCCAAAGGTAGACATAAACATCCAAATTCACCAACAGGAGGATGAGCACAGACGGGGGCATAGTACTTCAATCTCTATGGAGAGAAAAAACAGCAGCTGAGGTGAGGAGGAAGGAGGGGTGGGTAGGAAAGATAGAGATAAATCAGTTGTATGACAGAAAGCTTTAGTCCAAACATTGCCTGAGTTTAGCAGCTTCTCGTCCCTCCAGCAATGGAGACCTTGGAGGGAAGTGAACTTTGCTTTCCACAACTCCACAACATCTCCTGCAGGAAACCCATCCGTCCTCACTTTGAGACCATGTTGACTTACATTCTGCTGTCCGTCATCTCTCTGCTCACTGCAGCTCTTAACCTGCTGGTCATCATCTCTATCTCCCACTTCAAGTAGACTTTTATTTATTTCTGAAACTCATAAAAAATATAAAAACATATCTTAAACTGTAAAGAACTGGGGAAATAATGTTATTTTATGTCAATTTTTTCTAGTTGCTTTTATCTGAATGATGATTGATATTATAAATAATGACGAATATATTGTTACTCTTCCTCCCCAGGCAGCTCCACACCCCCACCAACCTCATCCTCCTTTCTCTGGCTATCTCAGATTTCTTCGTGGGTATCCTCATGTTCTTTCAAATTATGCTCATAGATGGATGCTGGTTCCTTGGTGACCTCATGTGTACTCTGTATCAGTATCTAGCATACATTATTACCTCTGCTGGAGTAGGAACCATGGTGCTTATATCTATTGACCGTTATGTGGCTATTTGTCATCCTCTGCATTACTCCACTCAAATCACACAAAAAAGAATTCAAGTCTGTATTTGTCTGTGTTGGATATGTTCTGCAATCTTTCAAAGTCTGATTCTGAAGGATATCCTACAGCAACCAGGCAGGTATAACTCCTGCTTTGGAGAATGTGTATTTTACACTAGCCACATAGCTGGAATTGCAGACCTTATTTTTCCTTCATGGTTCCCATCACTGTTATTGTTGTTTTGTATATGAGAGTATTTGTGGTGGCTGTGTCTCAGGCTCGTGCCACGAGGTCCAATATTGCAGCTGTTACACTCCAGAAATCAGGGAAAGTAACTGCTAAAAAATCTGAACTGAAAGCAGCCAGGACTCTTGGTGTTGTTATAGTTGTGTTTCTATTATGTCTCTGCCCATTTTATTGTGTTGCTCTTACAGGCCAAGATAACTTGGTGAATGCTGCATCTGCTGCCTTTGTAATATGTCTGTACTATTTTAACTCCTGTTTAAACCCTCTGATCTATGCCCTTTTTTATCCATGGTTTAGAAAATCAATTAAGCTCATTGTTACATTGAAGATACTGCAGCCAGACTCCTGTGATGCCAACATGCTGTAGAGCAGGGTTAGGGTTAGGGTTAGGCACAATAATAAGACACAAGCTGGACTTCGGTTCGGACCTTTTAGTTGGAGGAAATTTTAGTAACTGGACCTTGGTGACTTTTAATTGAATACCCCTACTGTAGAGTCTCTGGATGGTGTCTGAAATTAGACTCAGCATGAAAATTGAATAATGTAGATCATACTTGTGTCTCCATGTTTTTTTTTAATCTTACACTAACCATCTTTCAGAATGACTGTTGTGCTGGCTGTGGCACAGTGGATTTGAAATGTGAAAGTTGTAAAATCCAAATAGTAACACTTTACATTAAGTGTAGAAAACACCTACTGGTATCATGGACAACTAATGCATGACTCATGATGAGTTAATAGATGAATTAATGCAGGATGTATAATTTCCTGTTTCACCATCAAAACATTATCTAGTCACTGACTTCAGGTGATTAGTTAACAAGTAATAGCTCATAGGTTAATGGATGTTAAATAACTTCATAGATTAATTGATATGCGACCAAATGAGCTGGATTCCTCATACATAAAAATTTATACCAGGACCACGTGTTTGCTCAGATTCTCTGATAAAGACTAGCTTCTTATTTCTGAAAATAGATTGTAATTTTGACACATTAAAAGTGGATGGAACATGAGTTGTTTTAATTATATTTGTGACAATTTAGAATGATCAGACATGTCTAAACTCAATACAAGTATCACAGGCGTACCCACTGCAGTGCACCCAACTGACAAAATAGTATATAAGACACATGAAGTGCTCACCATTAGTTCACACATAGGACTTACCTGATCCCCTAGTCAAGTCATGTTGTGAAACTCATTTGTAAATAATTAGTTAATGAACATGGAAGTATTTCCTACTTTAAATTAGGGATGCAACGATACCACTTTTTTTCAAACCGATATGATACCGATACTTGGATCTGAGTACTTACTGATACCGAGTACCGAAGCTGATACTTCTACCACAAAAAAAAATGCAATGAATTGGAAGACAGGTTTTATTTTCTTCTCTGCTTGTTACAACAAATGATGATGAATTAGATAAAAAAAAAAAAAAATTAATAAAAATGACTATAAAACAAAAATTTCAAGTGAAAAATTAATATTTTCTGTGAAATTATTGCAGAGTTTCCTCATTTGAATCAAACAAAATATCAATTAACTATTTGGCGCTGTCTCCAGCTTTCAGGATTGACAAAACATTAATGAACCTTTTGCAGAGTGTCCACATTTGAATCAAACAAAATATCAACCTTCAGTCAGCATGCAATGGTGTGGTCTCTGAACTAAGCTTTTTTTTGGGAAAGTGAGAGGCAGGTTCTTTTTGATGAAAAGAATCATCTCTGCATGATCAGCTGTGAGCCTGTTTCTGCTTTCACTCACAATGTGTGATACTGAGCTGAACAGCCTTTCATTGTCAACACTAGTGCAAAGTGCTGAAAGGTATCTGCCTGCCAGTTTAGCCAGAGTTGGGAACCGCACTTTATTAACCATCCAGTATTGTAATGGTTTGCAGCCTCCAAGATATGTCTCTAACTGTACACTAGAACCTACTGCAGCTCTGCCCACTGATGCTGATGCAATTTCATAAAATATGCTGTCTAGACTACTAATTGGCTGATCACTGCATGGTTTTCTTGAAGGTGGTTCATTCAGGGCATCATCCTCCTGCCTGTCCGCTTCTCCAGGCAACCTTAGCAGCTCAAGTTTCAGCATCTCTTTGGCATTTGCAGCAGTGGTGGTGCTGGAGAAAAAAAAGATTTTTATACCTAAAACAGAGAAAGAAAAAATTTAGCTGACAATAGGCATGCTTGCCATTTTAACGCAGTCACACACAGTCACAGTCACACACACACACAGTCACACACACACTTACAGTCACACACAGTCACAGTCACACAGTTACAGTCACACACAGTCACAGTCACACACACAGTTACAGTCACACACAGTCACAGTCACACACACACACAGTCACACACACACTTACAGTCACACAGTTACAGTCACACACAGTCACATACACACTTACAGTTACACACAGTCACACACACAGTTACAGTCACACACAGTCACACACCCAGTTACAGTCACACAGTTACAGTCACATACAGTCACAGTCACACACAGTCACACAGTTACAGTCACACACAGTTACAGTTACACACAGTCACACACACAGTTACAGTCACACACAGTCACACAGTTACAGTTACACACAGTCACACACACAGTTACAGTTACACACAGTCACACACAGTTACAGTCACACACAGTCACACAGTTACAGTCACATACAGTCACAGTCACACACAGTCACACAGTTACAGTCACACACACAGTTACAGTCACACACAGTCACAGTTACACACAGTTACACACACAGGCACACACTCACCTGGGATCGAGTAGCGTGGCGATGCTGTAGAGTGGGTTTTCCTCCACATCAGTGAATCACTTCCTGACAGCTGCAGCCAAGGTTCCCTTCATTGCTTTGCGGCCATGGCATCTGAAGAGCTAACTTTGGCAATCTGAAGAGCTAGCTTTTCGAGTTAACTCCTCGAACGGACCCAGAACAGATAGCACCTTCTCCAACAGTATCCACTGGTGAGCCGTGAGAGAATCAGGGAGTCCATATCCAGAGGCCATTTCTGCTCAATCAATGTCTGTATCATATAAAAGGTGCTATTCCAGCGGGTCTGTATGTCTTGCTGGAGCCGCTTCGCAGGCTGGTTGATCTCTAATTCAATGTCCTCCAGGCGGGAGTCGGCCAGAGCAGAATGTTTAAAATGCCCAACTATATTGCGGCCAACTGCCATCACATCAGCAACACTCCTCTGTGACAGAAGGCCCTCGTGAACCACCAGCAAGGTAGGCTGGGCAGCTCAGCATCACTCATGGCCTTTATCATATTTCTTGCGTTGTCTCGGAGCACTACATGGACAGATGTCTTCGATATGTCCAGGTCTGGAACATGCTATTGAAAGCACCTGCGATGGTTTGGCTGGTGTGCGAGCCCCAGAACGACTTTGCATGTAGTGTGACTTGATGACGAACGAACTCTTCATCAATCCACTGTGCCATTAAACTGAGCAGTAACATTGGGCACACTGCTTGTCCAAATGTCCATAGTAAAACTGAATCATTCACCAGGTTGCGCACATGTTTTTTTTACCTTGTCAAAAAGTTTTGGCACCATAACGTCCGTGATGTAGGGGCGGCTGGGAATCTCATATCGCGGCTCGAGTGTGCTGAGAAGATGGCGAAATCCTACGTTTTCCAAAAACTGACAGTGGCTGGTCATTTAGAACAATAAAATTGTTGGGCTCTCCCCTAGCCGCCAATCTAAAAAAATACAACAAAAATGACAAGCCACCCTCTTATCGCGGTCTTCATGCAAAGCAATTGCATGCTATATATTGGTATTGGTTCATGATATCGATTAACTTTAACGAGTACGAGTATATTAGAATAGTACCCAATACCAGTATCGGTATCGGTGCATCCCTACTTTAAATTCTTCCCATACTGTACTTTATGTTAAGCTAACAAAACACCAAGAACCACATATATTTTTACCAAATGATAACACAGACCAACTTCATCTAAGATATGTATAGGCACAAAAAATGATTTCTTCCTTATGTCAAGTGTTGTGGAGAAATTGCTGAAATCAATGGTCAATGGTGAGGCCAGGAGGGAAGAAAGTGTTCAGGAGCCTCTGATGTCTGTAAAATTTATTGATGCCCAGTCAAGGAGAGTTTGAGAATTTTCAAATCGATAAATATGTGACATGCATACCAGCTGTATATAAAACTCAGACACTAAATAAAAAGGCTGTTCTTAATTTCCTGTGGCCTTTACTAATTCATTGGGTTTGTAGTGAGTTGGCCAGTCACAGACTTCTCTGCAACCCACAGCGCTAGCACTACTTCAACCTCTTGAGTTACCAGAAACTCAACAATGTGAGTATAAATACAGTAATGTAGTATCATTAAAACATTAACACTGTGTCCTTTTCTTTCTCTCTACTACACAAGCAATTCCCCATTTACCCTACACCCCAACTGTCCAAACACATACAACACACAGTCTAATTTCTACTCAGTGTAACTGTTTTATGTTATTTATATTTCCTAAGTCTTTTATTTTTATCACCTTTTCACTAAAGGAGTCTTGGGAACAGAGATATTTGAAATATATACATATATACATATATATATATCGTATCCATAGTAGCAGGTGGTGATGACGTTGTTAGAACCAATCAGAAGCAGAGTACGGCATATGCTTCATACGCTTGCTTAGCTGTCCGTTTTTGTTTGATTTTTTTTATTTGGTATTTTGAGTTGTAATTTTTTGCTTGCTGTTTTAAAAGTATTCTTTCAACTTTTTGACACAAAATTGATTCCATAGGTTTGTTGGTGTATCCCTGTTACCTCATGGTAATAGCCATTTTCTACACAGTGAGATTGGCACCCACTGACCTGGCTACTTGTCTGGTTGTTACTCATTCTTACTCCATAGCAGCATTTTAGTTGGCCCTTTTATGTACGTTGAGACCTTGATTTCATTTGACCCCCCCCAAAATGCCACTTTTTAATGGTATCCTGACATCATGTGTAGAGCTTGGCCTTTTTGCATGTCCAAAAACTTAGTAGTGGTCCCACTGAAATCAATTTGAGCATTGATATTGTGGTACCTCTCTCTGTCAAAAACACACAGACATGACACATCTATCTCTCGTTCTTTTCACACCCAACGTGCACATCTTTATTTTCAGACTAGAGGAAGCCAGTTATGCACATTAATTCATCTTTTGTGAGCCTGCAGGCTGTAGGCCTCCGGTGGAAATGAAATAAAGTGAAAAGCTGAAAGCTGAAAAACCGGCTCAACAGGCTTGACAGACATGTTTCCAGTGAGGAACACCAGATAATGACACGTGCAAGCTACCCTGAGGTTATTTCATGCGTAAAGTTATGTTTACATTCAGTGCTACTCAGTGTCAGTCATGCACTTCCCTCCTCATAAAACATTTGCAGAGCTGATGAAGCCATTGGACATTTTAAAACCTATAACTTGCACTTTTCTTCTTTCCTTTGCCCGGTGCATTGGTCCATTTCTTGGTCATGCCACCTGCCACCTGTTAACCGGTGTAATAGTGTGAAACTGGCAGGACTTTGTGTCGCTTCATGCACATCCCTAACATAGACAAAACTCCATAGCTACTAAAGGTTAAAAAAATCAAGTATGTGAGGTAGACATTTTGCTGATAGTTTAAAGGTGTCCCCTCCTGGAGCTGCCACCTTACTGTGGTGGAGGGGTTTGCGTGTTCCAATGATAGCAGGAGCTATGTTGTTGGGGCTCCATGCCCTGGTAGGGTCACCCATGGCAATCAGGTCCTGCATTGGAGGCGCTATCTAGTGACCAACTGTGTAATTACAACTGATTAAGTGCTGCAGATGACACATTTTTATCATTTTCAAAAATGAATCTAAGGGCCACTTTGAGTGAGGGCACGGGCCGTATGCGGCCCCCGGGCCGCCAGTTGCCCATCCCTGCTCTATGGAGTCTAGAGGGCAGTCCAGTATAGAGCTGGACCTCTTGACCAGTTTGAGTTTTTCCTGTGCAAGTGCACATTTTGCCCATGGGTAATAAGAGCCTGTGGAGGAGGAGGGACTTTAGTCTGACAGAAATAAAACATTTCTGTAGGCAAATGAGAGGACAAATCAGAAGAGATAAATCAGCTGTATGACAGAATGGTTTGCTCACAGAGCTACAGAGTTCAGCAACCTCTCTTCTTTGATTCTCATGGAGACCCTGGAAAATAGTGAACTCTGCTTTCCACAATTCCTCAACGCATCCTGCAGGAAGCCAAAGCGCCTACACTTTGAAGCTTTGCTTATTTACATTCTGCCGTCCTTCACTGCTCTGCTCACTGCGGCTCTCAACCTGCTCGTCATCATCTCTATCTCCCACTTCAAGTAGCTAAATCAATTTCTAATTTCTAGTAACAGTCATACAGAATAGTATAATGCAATTGCATTTGATACTGTAAACAATGATACATATGGTGCCCCTCTTTCAATCCAGGCAGCTCCACACACCCACCAACTTCCTCCTCCTCTCGCTGGCTGTCTCAGATTTCTCCACGGGTCTCCTGATGTCCTATCAGGTTCTCCTCGCAGGCGGTGGCTGCTGGTTTCTCGGTGATCTCATGTGTGCTTTGTTCTGTTTTTTAGACTTCATTATTACCTCCTCCTCAGTAGGAACCATGGTGCTCATATCAGTTGACCGTTATGTAGCTATTTGTGATCCTCTGCATTATTCCACCAAAGTCACCGTGAGAAGAGTTACAGTCTGTACTTGTCTTTGTTGGATTTGTTCTGCTCTGTACAACAGTCTCATCTTGAAAGATAACTTGAAACAACCGGGTCGATATAACTCCTGCTTGGGAGAGTGTGTGGTGCCCATAAACTACATTGCAGGAGTTGCTGACATTATTTTCACATTTATTGGACCTGTCACTATCATCATAGTTCTGTACATGAGAGTATTTGTGGTGGCTGTGTCTCAAGCTCGAGCAATGAGGTCTTACATTACAGCTGTCACACTTCAGCGATCAGAGACTGTGCCTGTTAAGAAATCGGAGCTGAAAGCAGCCAGGACTCTTGGTGTTGTTGTAGTTGTGTTTCTGGCATGCCTTTGCCCATATTACTGTTCCTCTCTTATAGGCCAGAACACCTTGTTTGATGTTACATCTGTGCCTTTAGAGACCTTACTGTTCTATTTTAACTCTTGTCTAAACCCAGTGATCTATGCTTTTTGCTATCCCTGGTTTCTAAAATCTGTTAAGCTCATTGTCACATTCAAGATATTTCAGCCTGACTCTTGTGATGCCAACATATTGTAGAGACTATGTCGACACTGACATGGCAAGGAATAAATGTTTATTGACGTCACATCAACGTAAAAGATGCTACTTGTGTTTTATAAACTGCATGTCACAGAAATCTACTAAAAGTGTAATTATGTGTCTCTTTAATGTCCTCAATATAATGTGCTACATTTCATTGTCCCCTGTTAATGATACTGAAGAAATAGCCTTTACACATTTACTAGTAAGGATACATACTGACTTTGAGGATGTCTTTAAGTCTTTCAATGTAACATATTTGTCAAGAATTATACCTTCTTCTATGAATACACATTTTATATTAATGCATCTATGTTTTACAGACCCCAGGCACAGGGCATGTACACAGATGTAAACAGGAGAAATAATGAAGCAGAAGCAAATGGTTTATGTTACCACAATTTATTCAACATATACATTGTCAAAGATTTGTCATCCTTCTTTGTTCCTTACTCACTCACATGCTATAGTCTCTATTTGTTAATGTCTACAATTTTTATATAACTTCAAATTATATAAAGGATTAAAGTTCTGTATAACTAAGATGTCGCCATTTTAGGTGGCCTGCTTGAGCATCCAGGCTTTATTCAGCCCACCTCAGCTTCACCCTTATTCCTTCAATCACATTCATAGCTGTTTGCAAACGTTTTTGTGTGGTCTCTGCCCGATTTGTAACTCGTCAGAACCAATCATCCTTAAATGTAAGTTACTTATAAAGCCTTCTCACACTAAACCTGCACTGATTTGCTTTGTGACCGTGTTGGAAGAAACTGTCAGACTCTGACCAGCATGACTTCATTACTTTCTTCACCTTGACTTTTTTCTATATATTTCTTACTTATAGTATATTCTTATCAACTTTGTGTACACGAGCTGCTGTGACAAGTGAGTTTCCCTTCTTATCTTATTTTAAGACAATGAAATCAATGTTTAAATAGTAGGTGGTAGGGTAGCTTGTTTTCTTCTTTGTCTTAAAAAAAAAAAAAAAAATGGAAAGTAACATTTATTTGACTTGTTCGGCTGTGTTATCACATGTGGGGGAAAATTCAAAGATCTCATCGGATTAAGAATGAAACAGTAATGCAGCTAGCATGGGACTGAGTTGTTATCTATTCAATTTATATTTTTACCTTTTACAAGCTTCCTATGCAAAAAATGTAATGAGTGTGCCATGACCCTACGTGCCATGGCCACAGCCATGCCTCAGTGTTTTTTCCCTCCCCTGTGTCTCTTGGTGGTCTCCCATCATTAGCAGTCAGCACACCTGTCTGCTATCAAGCAGTCACACCTGCCTACAAGAGCTCTACACAAAATGACACTCCTCTCTGGATCATATACACAAATTGGTTTATTTTGTACCAGTCTGTAGTAGTTTCCTGCAAGTCTGTGAGACTTGCACTCTTTACCTGTGTGAAGATGTGTTTCACCCTGCCACAACCTATCAGTGTTCTCAATAAAAGTCTTTTTTCCCCAACACACAATCTAACCCCTATGCCAACAGGGTGGTGGCTCCACAGCTAAGGCCTGACCACCAGATGCTTTGTGAAGTCTTTGTGAATAGCTTTTTAAAAAATATATGATCCCTCCCATGGGACCAATTTGTCTTGGGAGACCCTTCTAGGGGCTGGTTGTCCCAGACAACACAGCTCACAGGATCACAGAGATACGCAAACCCCACCACCACATTGAGGTAGCGATTATTCCCTTCTACCTTTACTCAACAGGTACACCTCCAACACTCGAGCCCCTTTTTGGCCTTTTAGTAGGTAGCTCGGAGCAGGTGAAGGGCATAGACTCACTCACTGTTTTAGTCAGCAATTTGATGGCCAGATGGCTCTGCACCTCCAGAGGATGTCACTGCAGGGTGAAACTTCAGCAGCAGGCTGACCAAGATTTGAAACTAAACATGAGGCAACAAGAGTGGGAGGCTGAGTGGACGATCTCATGCATGACATGAGGCACTTGTCCTGCTGAAGAGCTGCTTCACTTCAGTATTTGTGACAGAAGTAAAATGAAATAATGAAATGAATTATATTCACAAAGACAAGAGGAGGAAATAACCAATGCAAAACGATGCAACAAATTCATGACAAGCAGATTTTACAATATTAGTAAATGAATATTAACAATATTAGTAGTCAGTTAGAGTTTCTCTTTAGCGCGCTATCTAACAACTCCAACAGTTATAGCTTAGTGCATAACATAACTTGACTCATCTTATTAACAGTATAAAACATGGATACCGTATTTGTCTCAATGTTATTAGTCCAGCTTCTTCCACCTCCTGGCTAATCTAAAGGTGGGCAAAGAATAAAGCTGAATAAAGCCTGAGTGATCAAACAAGCCATCTGTAATGGCACCTGTTATGTTGAATTCTATAAAAAATTCACCCTCAGTACAGTTGTCATGAACGGGAAATTAGCTATAGAGACCAAAACTGTTTTTGTACCAGGCTGTAAACATGTTTATTTCTGCTGTGAAGTTGGACATTTTAACATGGGGACTTATGGAGACTGACTCACTTCTGGAGCCAGCCTCAAGTGGACATTTGCGGAACTGCGTTTTTTGGCACTTCCACATTGGCTTCACTTCACAGCAATGGAGGTCGCCACTTTGTATCACCAAGCCAAAATGTCAAGCTACATTTTGAACATGTACTGCCTTCAGGCATGCATGCTGAACTCATTAAACAGGTGTTAGGGAGGCTAGTAACAGTGTGGTGACATAAAGTTGAGGTGGCTCACCATTGCAAAACAATCAGGTGCCAAAAGTGAAATATCAATATAAAATCAATATAAAACATATAAAACATTAGCATGTACTACCTCAGACACAGGTCAAATGTACAGTCCCTAGTATCACAGCAGTTATTGGAGGCTTTAATGAAGACTCTCCAGGCTTCAGCCTTAAACCCCACTTGACACGTCTCTATCATGTTGCAGCCACTACGCTGTTTTGGTCCGTCCTCCGTGACTTCAAGACCCACCAGGAACGTTTCAGAAGTGGAGTGGTCTGCCTGGCAGACTTTGTTAACTCGCTCAGGTTTGGTAATTTTCCTTGGTTTATGTGCTTCTAGATATGTAAATAAGCTACATTGTTTCTATTTTGACTGTATTTATGACTTTTGCACATATACAATGTATATGTATGTAATAGAATTTTTCTGTGTCTGACTTCTGGCCAGCTTGAGCTGCAGAGACTAGAATTCCTGCCCAGTGAAATTTGGGGGTTACATTTATACTATTACTCTTAGAGGCTTGATTTAGTAACTCGGTTTTGACACCTACTCCTAACTAAGAGTCAGATATAATGGATTTGACCTTACAAGAAAGCAGAATATTCAAGGCAAAATATATGTATGCAATCAGTGCAAATAACTATAAATACATATATTTCTGCCAGCGGTCAGACAACAGGGAGTTTTCCCTTTCCTGTAGCAGAATAATTGTATAACTTGGCTATTAATTTCCTACATTTAACACAGCAAACAAAAAACAAAACAAAAGTAGCAATGTGGCTCATTCGCCTCACAGCAAGAAGGTTCCTGGTTCAGCTGGGTGAAGTTTTCATGTTTTCCCTTCCTCTGTGTGACTGGTGGTGGGAGTTCCCGGGGAGAACCCACACAGTCAGGTCATTAAATTAACTGATAACTTTAAATTGGCCACTGGTATGAATGTGAGCGTGAATGTTTGTTTGTCTCCATGTGTCCTGTGATGCATGGGATCCATGACCCTGATAAAGATAAGCAGTTATAAAAATTGGATGGATGGATAGTCACATAAAAAAAAAAACATTCTTTGAAAACACCTAGGAGGTGCACAAATCATCACACCTGACTTGCCATGAAGAGAGATTCCTCTCATTGAACCCAGTGCTCAGGTGGAGTCTAATGATAAAGAGGTGTTCAGTGAGTTATTAATAACTCACAGAAACATTGCGTGCAATAGTTCACCTTCCACCTTCTCTCTCAAATGCACGTATACTGGTTACAGCACTGCTGTGCAGAAGTGAGGGCACTGACACTGTGCTTCAATGTAGAGATTTTCTATACATGCAGCCAAACACAAGGCTAAATACAGTAAGACAATATAGACCTATAACAGACCTTTTTTCACAGCAGCCATTTTGACATGAAATAGTATGTAAACACAGGGGTTACCAATAAATTAAGGTTCAGTTCCATTCAGGTCAAACTGTCAGGGTGCTGCTGTGGTGCATGTTGACTCACTGGAAAGTCTCTGCTGCACTAAATGGAACAAAAACTTAATTACTATCACTGGTAACAACTGTGTTAACCCTACTGTTTCATGTCAAAATGGCTGCTGTTAATTAAATGTTCTGGTCAAGATTTGAGTTCTCCACAAAACATCAGCTCCCATAGATGACAGCAGTGATCAGATTGGTAATAAATATCTCTTTAATATCTCTTTAATTAATGGAGCAAAATAAAGAGGGAGGACCACACAGAAACAGTTTAAGTGAACTAAAAATAATTTATTAAATTCAACTTAGTTGAATACCATACTGTGTAATGTCAGTAATCAGTGGTGAGCATGGGTGTTGGGTGCTATGTGTGCTAACTTAAACTGTGTGTGACATAAACCAAAGCTAAACTAAACACGATCAACAACCAAACCAAAAAGGGTTCCAGGAGGACTAAGAGGCAAGGCAAGAGCAAGAGGAAGCCAGATTCTAAAGGCAGGAAGTAGGTGACATTCCTGGAGCCAAACCACCAGGAAGACCTGAAAGAAAACAGGCAGGCCAGCACAACACAGTCTTAAGGCCTACATTGATTTACACATTGATTTATTTTGACTAATCACGTTTGTTGCCAGGACAGCACAATGCACCTCGGCTGTGGCCTTTCTGTGTGGAGTTTGCATGTTCTCCCTGTGTCTGTGTGGGTTCTCTCCGGGTACTCCAGCTTCCTCCTACAGTCCAAAGACATGAACCTTAACAGGTTTAACTGGTGACTAAATTGCATGTAGGTGTGAATGGTTGGTTGTCTCTATGTGCCCAGTGATAAGCTGGTGACTTGTCCAGGGTGTACCCCACCTCTTACCCAAAGTCAGCTGGGAGGGATGGATGGATGGAAGTTTGTTGCTAGCTATCTGCAAAACTTACAGCAATATGTACTTTCCCCTTTCTTGCATGCATGTGCAGGAAACATGTCAAAAGTAAATTCAGCCCTGTATGCAAGACTGCTCAGTGATTGAATTATCTGAGGACAGACCATTCTGAAACAAGCTAAACTGAATCTACCGTCAATGTTTTCGGTCTGGAGCATGAAATCCAAGTATTGATCTGTCCTCCCTCGCACATGTTCAGCTTGATTTCAAAAGGACTGTGGCTTAATGCACCCATGAAGATAGTGCTGTTAGTGCAACCTTACTGGAATTTGGAGGTGTGTGTGTGTGTGTGTGTGTGTGTGTGTGTGTATGTATGTGTTTGCATGCTTTTGCCTGCAAAGGAGCTTGTGCATGATGTGATGTAACACACTAAAGAAGTACAGCTATGTTTTAGGGCTCAGTTTGTGTCTGGTCTGCCACACCTGGGCTATACCTGTGTCAGAGTTCTACCCTGAAAGTAAAACTCATCTTTGACAACCTGAGATAATAGAGCTGTCAAGCTCGTTCCCACCCTGTTACATTCCAGACCAGTTGTCTCTTGATTTGAGTGGAACATTTTAGCTTTAGATGTTTTTTTCTTTTGTCTTGAGAATACCCATGTCTGAGTTACAGTTCACTCACACAAAACTAAATATAGACATAACACGTCTCTCTATTCACGACCAGAGAAATGCAGACACATTTGACCCTAAACCCAAACTGCATAAAACTATTACTAATGAATACATTGTTAGATTATTATAAGAAGGCCATGTCAATACTTTAGCAATGCAGTATTATATCTTGCATCATTTTATTAAATATCAAACTCTTAAAGCTGCATTCCTTCATTATAAGTTACAAGAGTAAGCTTATTAATATTGTCGATAAACAACAGAACGCTTGTGAAACAACATGATCTGCTGTGTTCTCACAAAAATAACTATTCTAATAATCGCATCACAGCAAAGACACTTGTCATAGTAATTACAGAGTGTTTGAAAACTGGAATGTTCCGTGACAGAAGCCAGTTTAAGAAGACAAAAGGTTGCAGGAATCTATCTGTGACTTTCTTCTTTCTGCTGGGGGGGTAAACAAGCTTCTAGAAATTTGTGTATATATAGAGAGACAGAGACAAAGACTGTGCTTTGTCTTACATGCAGACTGATGAGGCAGACAAATCAGAGCTGAAGCAGTGAGACTTATCAAACACTGAGCTGCTTGGCATCCCCGGTCTCTGCAATTCCTCCCGAGGGTAAGAAAACATGGAAACTTTAGTTCACGTCACATTTTTTACTTCTTAATTTAATTATTATTCTGATTCTTTCAACAGATTTTAGTAGAGCTAAGTATAGACAAGTATGAATCATGTTTGGGTTATTTTCTTAAAATGATACTAAAAATAAGACTGAATAGGAAAGTAAACATTTTTGTTTGGTCTTTCCATCAGCAAAACTTGCATACATACTACTCCTGCAAGAAGTGATCTTTGCATTTATGCAAATAAAAAGACACAGCTATTAAATCAATTCATAGTAAGGTTGACAGCTGATTGAATATTTTTCTTCGTCTAGCTGTCTTTACATTCTCCTCCTTCAAGCCACTGGTCAGTTCTATCGGTGAGGTTAGGCTTTATTTTCTCGGAATCAGGAAAAGTTTATCATGTACCATGTAAAAATAAATAAATAATTAAATGGTCATTTGGAATTTTGTTATTGAGTATTATGAAAGTAGTTAGAAAAAATACTGTACAAAAATGAGAACTGATTTTTTTTAAATAACATACAAATTCATGTAATTAAAAGCACGGCTCATTATATAGGAATATATTGAAGGTGTTTGATTGCAATAATTCAGTAAGAATCTGTAAAATAACAGTAAGAGTGTTTCTCTGAAGAACCTTGACTGAAAATCGGAGCGAATTTTATCATTTTGTACATTTATTTGAATTACATTTTTACAGTTTGTGTTTGGCAGCTGCTGCTGATAGTCATTGTTTGTTTTTCTTTACAGTGACTCAGCTGTGTGTCAGGTGTCAGCGGACTGCCCCCATGTCCTGCTTCATAGTCTACGTGGCTGCACTGATGCTGCTGACTGGTAAGAAGGCTCTACAACTCAAACACAGCCACCTTGACTTTAGTCACACTTCATTCATATATAATTTTTTAGACTTCAGTTTTTGTACAGATTAGACAAACAAAATCTAACATGTTAGCTTTAGAGGTGATAGTAGGTGGATTTTGTTACTTTTGTTTTACACCTTTTCCTGTCTTTATGCTAAGCTAAGCTAAGCAGCTGCTGACTAGGTTGCAGATTGGAGATGAATTTCCCAAAATGTTTAACTATTCCTTCAACTGCAGTCACAGACTAGTGAGGCTACATGGTAGAGAGCTGGCACTTGAATCTTATAGATCCAAATTAGAAAATTACTTTGTAGATTTCATTGACTGGGGCAACATGTCCGCCCTTGTCTGGATTCTGGACATCTAAGTATGGTTGGTTTGGTCTTGGTTTATTGGCGTAAGAACACATATATTGCATCCATATCTTCAGGTACTGCTGCCACAAACCACACATTTACCAGTTCTGGGGAAATGAACATCGCCTCGTGCCCCATCACCTACTATGGACAGACATATGATAAAGTTTATGTGAGTAAAATGAAGTGTCTACTTTCTTTATTGTCCATTTGTGTCCACATTCAGTTCATCTCAGCAGGCTAAAGGAACATTAGCACCAGAACTCGAGGGACTGAATGATATTCAAATAAGAACATGTGAGGAACAAATTGTAATTAATTAAATAAATATATAATATAATTTAAAAAATGTATCATCATTCATCCATTCACACATTCACTGATGGCATTGGCTGCCATGCAAGGTGCCAACTTCTCATCAGTTTTAGAAGCTAACCATTCGTGCACATTCACACACCAATGGGGTGAATTTGGGGTTGAGTATCTTGACCAAGGAGACTTTGACATGCAGGCTGGAGAAGCTGGCCATCGACCCGCTGATCATCTGATTAGTGGACGACCCGCTACTCCTCCTGAGCCACAGCCGCCCCGATTCTTTAAACTAGTGCAGTGGATAAAGTTATCAGAAGTGTGTTAGGCAAAATACTGGATATACATGCCTACTTTTTGTCTCAATGTGTATAAATAACAAGATTCAATACTTCGGCACAGGCATGAGGCAGAACATGGTGCTGGTTACACATCACAAGTGAGTCATGACTCAAAGAAAAACACGTCTCGGTCACATTTTGTGTCTGTAATTTGACCATGTAAGAGGTGGAGTCAAACAAGAGTAGAAGAAAAAATGTCACACCTAAAGGGGATGTGTATGTGCATAATGTAGGCTCTAAAAAACCCAGACAAAAATGGTAGTGTAATGCCCAAACCCCACTATGCCCGTCTGCGGTGTGTTGCGTGAGGGCGTCAATGTATCAAACCCCACCGGCTCCACCACGGTCTGTTTCAGACGCATCCCAGAAGTGTCTCTGCACTCGGCTACGCGTGAATTACGCGTCTGTTCTTATAGAAGCATGTTTAGAAGAACATACACCGGGAAAATGGCCAAATCTGAGCAAGTTAACAAAGTCTGGCGGGCTAAATGCTCGCTTCTGAAACGCTCCCGGTGGGGTTTTAAGTCACGTGCAGGATGGACCAAAATCCAGACACATGTGCAGCGGGGTTTCGGCATGAGGATATATTGCTCTGTACACGTGACATCTATTGCACGTCTGTCCGTCCTGGGAGAGGGATCCCTCCTCTGTGGCTCTTCCTGAGGTTTCTTCCACCTTTTTTCCCTGTTAAAAGGGTTTTTTGTGGGCAAGTTTTTCCTCACTCGAACCGAGGGTCTAAGGACAGAGGGTGTCACTCCCTGTACAGATTGTAAAGCCCTCCGAGGCAAATGTACTTTGTGACTTTGGGCTATACAAATAAAATTTGATTTGATTTGATTTGAAGAGATTGTTCATAACCAAATATGAATTGGGTTTTCTCATCCATCCAAGTTGTGAAGTGATGAATGAAATTAGACTTTCTACAAGAAATTATCCAACTACAAAAAGAAATAAAATCAACCTTTTCAACCTGAAACTATTCTTGTTACAGTTGTTCTTTTTGTCTCTGATGTTTTAACAGGTGGCCTTCAATGCGAACAAATTCGCAGTGTGCTTCAAGGGTTTATACCAACCTGGAACAGAAAATGACTGTATTTTGATGTCTGGAGGGACAGCTGACAGAGGCGACCTGTCAGTACTTACAAAAGCCATACCAACTGGCTCTGGGGTTCATAAACTTCTCCCAAACCTTAAGTATGCTGGGAAATGTGTCAACATAATACCATTAAAAGACAGTCAACAATCTCAAGTGAGTATTTCTGTGAACTGTTTGTTTGTGTCAAAAGTCACTTTGGTTTTTAATGAAGGGATATTTGAAATCATACCCTTTTCCAAAAACGTAACACTTTTTTAGCAGTCTTTGTGTCTTGTCCATTTCCTGTTGTCAGATTGAACAAGTCGAACTTGGAAACTTTGGTTCACAAGCAATTCTGGCAATCAAGACATATCCTGGGTACACAAATGCTGCTGTTGTAAGTAAAAATTGGAAAAATTTCATACTATTCATACTATTCATTTATGTATTATTATATGGAATACATTGATTCTTTTTGCATCCTCTTCTGTGTGTGGCCATTTTCTCTGTGAGATCGGACTGTTGACTTTTGGCTGCATGCACCTGACACAATATATCAGCTGACAGTGATATATTTCCAGTGGTAAATGTGGCACATGTGATGTGCAGCGGTGTGTCTTAACATTTAATATATAGTTTGTTTTTTTAACTTACTAAGTTATAGCTTCAGTTTCATGTTTGTGTTTTAATTTGGCATATCAGTAAGATTACTTATAGCCTTTGACTGTCGCCCTGTTTAGGTAGCAGATTCACAAGTCAATGGCCTTACAGTTTCCAAACAGACATTCCAGACTAATGAAACAAACAATGGAGTCATCACAGACGTGAGTGGATGCAGACTCTCAGGTAAACCTGTGGTCCCTAAAGTGCAATAAGAAAACACAATTGGAATAATTTAAATTGCTGCCATGTTATTGTCTTACAGTTTAAACTACATACATAAACTTTATCCAACCACTAGGTACTGCTTATAAGACAAATACAACAGTGAGGACCCAAACATTTGTTCTACCGTAACCTGTGATGTGAGCGGAGTTGCTAGTGCAATTAGTGATTGTGGTCCCATGGAGCATTGCCAGGGCAATGGGAGGTAAATATTTGAAGGAAATGATACAAATCTCCCCCAACCATGATAAAACACAAAACTGTATGAGGATTTCAGGTCCTGTTTCTTCGATTATATGATTGCTAACAAAATATTCAACTCAATGATGGTACTTTTAACAATTAAGCTTGGGGATAGTGCAGTTTTTTGGGGTTTTTTATATAAAACTCTTGAAGCTACAATTACAAAAAGATTATTCAGTTTAAGATGAAATATATTTCACCAAACTCTGATGGTGTTATGTTCTGTTTGTATCTGTCTCCATCAGTTGCGTCTTAAACACCATGTGCACTGTGACCGGCTCCACTGTCATTGATTTCGTTGGAAGAGTCCACTCTGTCCCAGACAGGTGTGGGTACACTCTGATGAGGTCTACATTGGGCGTCCCGGGCGTCAAGTTGGTGGGCATCTTCCAGGAAAGACGCCGTAAAGATGTTAGTTTTTTGGACCGTGTCATACTGCAGCTGGACCAGGCGGGTGTTCAGATTTCCCTGGGACAAGGTGGCAAAGTTCAGGTACATTACCTACCAATAGCTCTAGTAATGTGTTAGGGTGTCAAGTAATGAGTAGTTACATTCAGAAATCACCATGTATCACTGATGTTCAGTACACTCCAGGCAGTGGCAGATTAAGGTACTCATAGGCCCCAAGGCTACACTTTTTATTGAACCTCCTACCATTGCATTTGACCAAAATCAAAGAAGTAATTCATATTCAGATCAGTATAAGTTGACACACCGATGCACAGAAAACAAGAGGAGAGAGAGGGACAAGTGCAAATGGTTTGTATACCAAGTGACCAAATTATCCACATGAAAAAGAGCAATGTTGTTTTGCAGGTTTTTTCACCTCTGAAATTGTCAGTGCTGTGTGAAGTAACTGTTGAATACTTGAATAACTAGAAATCTTGTAAGGACAGTACTGTCTTGTATATAACCTTTGGAATTCTAGGAGGAATAGGAGAAAGAAGAAAAAATCAGACTGAGCTGGTAAATGGACTACTCTTATGTAGCGCTTTTCTACCTTACCTGACAAAATGCTTTACAATTGGTCACTGATTCACGCATTTACACACATCTACACACAGATGACATGCAAGGCAATGCCCTGTCTATTGGAAGCACCTCAGGGTTCAGTGTCTTGCACAATGACAGTTTGACATGTGGACAGGAAGAGTAGGGGATTTAACTGCCAACCCATCAATTAGTGAATAACCCACTCCACCTCCTGAGCCACAGCCACCTGAGTTAATGGGTTAATGCCATGGCAGGAAAGGCAAAACTTGTACATAATGCATACATACTAGAAGGGCAGACAGCAGTTAGCCTGACCGTTACACAGAACCATCAGGGAAGTCGTCATTAGAGATAAAGGTCAGGGGATTGGATGAACCATCTGTCTATCAACATCAGTGATAACCTTTTTAGCAGCTACCATTGTTGTTTTGAAAATTGAATAAACTCAATTTTATATTAATTTGTATAATTTTATATTAATAATTAATATGTATTAATGCTTTTTTATAAGGTGACAGCTTTGTACATGTATTTGTTGATATCCATCTTTGTTTGAACAGTAATTTTGTGTTTCTCCCTGTTACTGTGCTACTTTGCTGTGAAGCTGAATGACAAAGTGCTGATGGTCAACACCACAGCACAGGTGGTCCATGGTGTGACGCTGTCTAGAGACCAAACAGGAGTGACTGCTAAGATCTCAGCTTCCAACAACATGGTTTCTGTCCACTTTGATGGCTACACAGCACAAATCCACATAACGGGTACACAAAAATTAAACCTTAAACCTAAGCTGTCATAAAATTGTGAAAATTGCTTTCCTGGCAGCCATCTCCTTGGAGATGAGCCAGAAATGGTGTCAAATTCAATATGTCAGTTAAGCATAGTCTTTACACATCCACACAGCCCAGAGGAAAAAGTCTGATCATCAATAATTAAAATAAAATCTGTGAAAAAAAAAATCTGTTGTACACCTCAGGTTATCAATTGTAGGTATGGGAGATACCAAATTTGGATTTGACCCAAAGTAATAACATGGCCAGAACTACATATTATGATTTTTATTCATGAAATATTTATTACTTCTCAGCAGTCCCATTGAGATCTATTTTTGAAAAGCATCAAAGCACTTAAGATGAGCCTGGGTTAAATTAGAAGCAGGCACATATAAAATTGTATCACCTGCATAAAAGTGGACATTAAAGTAGTAATGTTATTTATATAGTAGAGTATTTTCATTAGCACACAAGGAATTAAAGTTGAATGTTTCTTTTTATTAATTTTGTTTATTGCTTAATGTTAATGTAGTTTTTTATGTTAAATATTTGCATTAATTCTCTTAACTATACAGTTTTTTTAGTATTGATTCTGTGAATAATATCAATGCTCAAAACAAGACCTGCAGTATAAATAAAATATAAATATTACTTTAGGTATTGATCTTCTCACCCGTAAAGGTAGAGTTTAATAGTTAAAGAGTTTAAGAGTTTTTAAGAGTTAATCGATGTGCCACACATTCTCTCCTAAAATTGTCCAGGACCAAGTGGAGCATCTGTGCAGGGTTTATGTGGCAATTCCAGCTGGTCTTTTAGTGGAGAAAGAGTCTCTGAACACTCTGCTATTGAGTAAGATCTTAAACACAATGTCTGAATGAATGAATGGGTTTCAAATATACTGTATTTCTGTATTAAGTTGTTTGTCAGTCTTTGATCGTTTGCTGTTTGTTGCCCCATAGCTGTGAGACACAGTATGATGATGATGCTAACAGTACAATTAACTGCAACACCACAACTGAATGGTAAACATTTATTAAACTCTCTTTTGAAGAATAATTAGACAACATTAACATGGCATGGATAGCCACAATATTATTTGGATTTTGGAACCTACAGATGTAAACTCCTATTATCTTGTGTTATTTTAGTAAACACATGCCTTACTGTCACTGATGACTGAACTTTCATGTCATATTTTCAGGTGTAATATCCTGAAGCAGGCTTCCTTCACTGCTTGCAACAAGCACATCAACCCAGAGCCCTTTATAACTGCCTGCACAAGAACTTTGTGCAAATACCCTGCAGTGGATGGTCTGAAGTGCCAGTTCCTGGAGGCCTATGCCAGGGCCTGCAGCCACCACAGCAATGTTACAGTGGACAGCTGGAGGTCAAAGACCAGCTGCTGTAAGGCTGTCTTTTAGTATATTCGATTATGTTTCAAGTTGACCTGAGGGGTCTGAATTAGATAGTGTTTGACAGTGGCTATTTCCTCAAAAAATTGTGCAATGTACAACCCTAATTGCAAAAAGTTGACATCCTCTGTAAAATATATATAAAACAGAATGCTATTTACAAACAAGGATGAAATGAGGTTCAACAGTGTGGGAATTTCACCATCTACAATCTAAAATATCATTAAAATATTCTGAGAATCCAGAGAAATCTCTGCACATAAGCAGCGAGGCTAAAGACTAACATTGACAATTGTTTTTGGAAATCATGAACATTGTGTCCTTCAAACGTCGCAACCTTTTAAGAATTGGGGTTGCAGCTAAAAAAATTATCTCTGTGTGATCTATGCAATCTTAATAAATAAGATAAAAAGCATAATTTAGATTTTTACCCTCTAAAAATACCATAAGACCATCACAGACAAATAAAAGGTTTCAGCCAAGAGGGGTCATCAGTGTTGCAGCATTGTTGAGGTGTCGCAGCACCCAGATTGATCAAATGAACAATCAAGTGAACAAAATGGAGGCTATCGGTTCTTTTGACAGCTTTTCTTGATCTGTTTTGAAATAGTATTTATCCCTTCTTTGTGTGTGCGTGTGTTTGCAGCTACTGTCTCTCAGGCCTTTTGTCCGGACAGGTTTTGCAGTGCTCATGAGTTCTGTGGTGACAGTATCAATCATGGGGAACCCGTTGTCTCTGTCGGGCCATTTTTGCCTCTGAGTACAGATCAAGCAGTACTTTTGGTGAGTCAGCTATGAGACAGACTTGCATGGTAACATCGAAATGATTATGATTATGACCTATGAACCTTCTAAAGCTTATTGTTTAATAGATACAATGTAAAATTACACAAAACTCTCACAGTCCTTAAAGAAATTTTAAAAAGACATAAAAGGTGTTTTTCAGTGTTAAATTTATGTGTTCATGTTCCTTATATGGGCTGTTTTAAGTTGTTTGGACAAAAGCTAAATGAATATAATGTTCTGTAATGGGTGTTACAGGTGAGCCGACAGTCTGTGGGCAGAACTCAGCTTCGTTAACTATGGCTAATTGTCTCTTGGAGGAACAAAACATCGACTACTCTATCCTGCACCTCAATGACCAGGCCTGCACAGGTAAAATGGACCACCTGACCCACATGGTGACATTCAATTTTGACAGCAGCAACAGTTGTGGTGCGGTGGCCATGGTGGGTACACCTTTTACTTAGTTATAACTAAAAAGGAAATAAACTTTTAAGCGCACCCGAATGTGCAGTAACAATGTCTGTGATCATGTGACCATTTAGGTCAATGGAAGCCAAATTATCTACAAGAATTCCATCATGACACAAAACAATTCCATGTCTGGCCTCATCAACCGACTCAACCGAGTGCATATTGACTTCTCTTGTCATTACCGTCAGCCAGAAACAAACAACTTAGCCATCAGAATCAAAGACAGGTGCGTGGTTAGGTGAACGATGCTGTATGTAGTTCCCGAGTTGTCCCCCTTTTGTTACCAAGGCTGACTGAGCTTCACTTGTTTTTTTAGGAAGTGTGTGAGTTGAGAAGACAACTCAATCATGTCTTTGCTTTCCAGCTCTGTGACCCAACAGATTATTTCTGGAGAATGGTATTACAACCTGAGTATGAATGCCTACACTAACCCTGAACGCAACGAAGCTCTCCAGCCAGACAACTATATCGAACTCAACAGGAAAATTTGGGTGGAGCTGAAGACGGAGGGGCTGGATGGAGAAATGATCCAACTGCTGACTGACTCCTGCTGGGCAACTGACCAGCCTTTGCCAAATGGAAGCCTGAGATATGACCTTGTCATCAAGGGTGAGGCACACAGAGATACTTGTGGTGATTAAACCTGTCTTTGTTCATGCTGGACATTCCCTGTCATGTCTGCTTTCCTGTTTTTGAGCAGCTGCCCTAATCCTACTGACAGGACAGTGAATGTGGTCGGCAATGGACTGGGAACGTCCAACTTTTTCTCTTTCAACTTGTTCCAGTTCACTGGCAAGACTAGTACTGACATCTACTTTCACTGCAAAGTAGAGCTGTGTGTCAGGAATGGTAACACATGTGCACCGGTATGCCCATTTCCTTCATGTATCCACATACACACAAATAAACATTTTATTGAATGTCAGTTGGTTTGGATCATTGTTGAACCTCTAAAACTGGAGTCTCTGTCTCTTAACTTCCTCGCAGAGGTGCAGCCAGGCTGACAGAAGCCGCAGATCTGTTATGCCAAAATATGAAAACCCTGCCTTCATCACCCTTGCCTGGACTTATTAGGTAAGTGCATCTCTCCTGCTGATTAATGGCACTAATGCAGGATTCCAGATCATGTCCAGTGAAAACCATGTATCTTCAAAACATTAGCTTTCCATCAGATAAAAAAGTCCAGATCTGTGGCATTACATTCTTTTAGATAATCTAATAGATTTTGAAATGTTTTTTTTACAACCCTGTTTACAAAAAAGTGCAGTGCTGGCAAATAGTGCAAAAAAAAAAGAAAATAGTTTAATGTTTCTCAATGTAAACTGACAAAGAATTTGTTAATTTCACCGTCTACAGTTCATAATATCATTAAACGATTTGGAGAATCACAATAAATCTCTGTATATATATATATATATATATATATATATATATATATATGTATATATGTATGTATGTGTGTATGTATATATGTGTGTGTGTGTGTGTGTATATATATATATATATATATATATATATATATATATATATATATATATAGACTCTGTGTTCACAGATGATGAAGTGATGTCCATAACAGTTATTCGCTGCATACACACATGACAGCTGAAACAAACAAACAAACAGGAGTATGTAAACCAGATCCAGAAACTCTGTCGCCATCTGTGGGACTGAGCTTATTTAAGATGGACTGAGGTGACAGGAAAAACTGTCCTGCAGTCTGACAAGTCAAACATTCTACACAGCATGCCAAGTTTTTTGGAAACAGGATTGAGGCTTAAAGGGATATTTCGTGGGGAAGCTTCCTGGTCCTCTTGTCTGCTTCCCCAAACTGGGAGTATGCTGTGCACCGTTTACTGTATGGTATTACTGGAACAAACAGGAGTATACTGGATGAGTAACTGATACAACAACCAAAGACAAGCTTCAACCTTTTTGTTTTTGTCTGTAGAAGGTGTAGAGTGGTAGGTCTTGACAAAATATCCATTATGTTACATGTAACAACATATTATAATTCTCAAAGACAACATATCTATTCAACAAAAGTTACTGATGATTCCAGCCATTTTACATTTTACTGACTGGAAACAACAAATCTGTATTCTCTAAGCATTACTTGGATTTGGTTGTCTTCTTAGGTTTCGATGGAGACTTGGACTGACCATCAAGTTCAAGACCTATAATGATTCCTGTGTTGGCTTTGTCCTGATGAAGGGTCCTGGATTAATAATCAATGCTGTGAATCAATGCCAGCACATACGTATCATTTTAATAATCAGAAAGGCACACGGATCTTTCTTCTGCTTTTTTCTTTTGGGTTTTGGGTTTCTGTGGGTGTTCTGTGGGGATAATGATTTCTAAAGTATTGGAAATGTACTGATTTGATTAGCAGCATCTGACACAGGAAAACTGTCTCAGCACCTGAAAGAAAACACCTACCAAGAACATGGATTGGTATGTTGAATGTTTCAGTGGAATGTATGGCTTCCTTAGTGATTTACAGATAACAGACAAAGTTGATTTCATAAGGTTTTATACCAGTAAGAGGGAGGGTGACAGTCCCAGCATGTTCCTGGATTTGCTGTGATTGTTGGAACCAGAAAAGAACTGCATTTCAGGGATTTTCTCTTATAGGCAGGCGTTATTCTTTGTCTGGATTGCAAGGTTTTGCAAGCAAACCAGGAACCTTCTATGGCCTCAACAAAACCAAAACGTACTGTATTAATGCTTTTTCTACCTTTTATTATAATAGTGTGAAATCAATAAAAAGCATAAATGTATTGGACTATTACATGAGATTTGTTGGTTGTATTTTTTATATTTTTGTACTAATACTAATACTTATACTACTAATACTGTATATAGTACTGTGTAGACCAGGGGTCATCAACTACATTTGTCCAAGGGTCAGAAATTTTCTCGGCAGACACTATCAGGGCCAGACGCTCTCGTAAAATTAAATTAATATTGTATCCTAAGTAATATATTATTATTTCATATGTCAATTTGACTTTGAAATGTATGTTATTTTTTAGCCTTTGTCAGTGTTAACAGACTAATATTACCTGTACGGTAGCAAGCCACTAGGAGGCGAAAATGATATTTTAGGCTTCATATTCATGAGGCTGTCAACTGCTAAGATGGGGAAGGTGATGTCGCTGGATGAGGCGGTTAATCACAGTGAACTGATTGACATCCAGGCCACTGGTGACATGAATACCTGCTCTCCGTGGTGCTGAAAGCTTGAGTGCCTTTTGGGTGGCTTGTCCCCAAAAGTATGACACACTGAGGACAATGGCCATGTATGTGCTCACCATGTATGGATCAACACACACCTGTGAAGTTGTTAAACATTAACTAGGACTGCAGGCGCATAAGGCAGGAATAACAGCTGTCAAGCCTGATGTTAAAAAGATAGTGTCGGAGGGGAAATGTCACTTCTCCCATTAACCAAACGTGAGTATTTCAGTCCGGTGATTTTCTTGGTTTTACACATTTACTTCACTTAATTTGTTGGATCATAGGCTACTTTAATTTGATATAAAGAGTAACATTTCTCATAAGTGACTGCCTGACACTTTTGTCATTTGTATCTATTTGCTGATGTGCAAAGCTTGCTCTTCTCTATTATATTGATGGTTATTATTGAGACACTGCAATAGTGCGCTATTGTGTGGGGAAATGAAGCCCAAGAAAGGACAATTTTGACAGACGTGAAACAATAAAAGAGCAACGCGTTTATCGTCATTTTTGATTGGAGACGGGCTTTGGCACAAGCTACTTTTCAGAGGGTGTTTGTTTCATTTCACTTCACACAAAAATGTAGAAACATACCTTTTCCTCTTCACTAGGCTATTCCTAAATTCAGTAATATTCTGGGGGCCAGATGGAAAGCTCTCACGGGCCGGATGTGGCCTGTGGGCCGCCAGTTGACTGGTGTAGACTATAAATATGCATGTTGGATTAGTGACATCACCTACCGCTGCCATCTTGGCTGTCCTGCCTCTGAAGTTGGACATTTTAACATGGAAACTTATGGAGACTGACTTGTTCTGTAGCCAGTTTGAGTTTCAAGCTAGGGACTGCAGTTTTCAGCACTTTCACACTGGCTTCACTTGATAGCCTGCTTAAAATGTAAATAACTACTTTAATCAAACTCTACTTGTGCTGCAATACCACTTAAAGCAGAAACATCAATAAAACTGTCTGCACTGATCTCTAGGTGTCCATCAGATGCATTATAGTGTATAAAAAACAGCAGAAGAGATATGGCTTTTACTGAGAAGTGCACATGCCTTTCCACCATGTTTACCTTATTTAAATCACATGCAAACAGACATAAAACCTACTGTGAGATCACCAATTGGTTGGTGTACAACCATTTTGAATCTTTACGTTTGGCATAATGGATCTTGCCATCTTGGTTTTGCTGAACTATTTGGATAAATATTCTTACATTACAGCTAAACAGTAACTAAAACATATTTCTGAGAACATTTTAGGCAATAAAGTAACAGAATCTAGATTCATCTTTAATTAGCACAGCCTAGTTTTACCGTTTAATCTAAAATTTGTGTGGATGGACTTGATAAATCAAGTGAGAAGTAAGGTCAGTTTTGGAAGAAGCTCATCATAATCAGTCTTTTATTTATTTATTTATTTGATAGCTGCCAATGGAGCTACTAAATAAGAGGCCAAGATGGTAGCCTCACTTCACAGACCTGAAAGCTCTGTCCACTAATTAGATACTGTTAATGAATTGAAAAGACACCAGGCTTCTACAAAATACCCAAACACACCAAAGCTCATATCCTGTGACCTCCTTTCCATTGTGTGACAATTCACAACATTTAATACAGTTGGAATATGAGAGAAATAGCATCAAATCGATGCCATCATAGATTTGTTGTGTTGTGGTGCTCCTGTCCGCACCACCCATACACAGAAATGCAAGGTAAGACCATCTTCAAAAATCCTTGAGGTTCCTTACCCCTTCCTAAACCCCCTTACCCTTAAACCTAACCCTAAGGCCGATTCCATGAAATACCATGGAAAACTTACATTTAAGTACACAATTATTGTGGCACCACAGGATGGTGAAGGGAAAAGGTTTTAGAAACACTGTATAACTCTGTAAAGGAGAGGTAAACATTGCTCCTATTGTGGCTCAAAAAAATCAATGCCCAGCAGGTTAAAAGGTTTAGCAAAAAGAAGGATTCTTTAAAGGTCCACTTTGTCAGATTTAGGTGGCTCTATTAGAATAGGGCAGGAATTGAATATAATATGCACAACTATGTCTTCATCAGTGTACAGTCATTAAAAACCTTTAGTGAAAAAGTAAATTCAGTGAATAAATTCCAGTGAGTACATTTGGTTGGAATGGCTAGAAAGGATCAGATCAACAGAGAGACTAAGGAAGGTACAGTGCTTGGGAGGAGGGAGGAGGGACATCAGTCCATGATAGGACGGAATGATGGAAATGGAAAAAAAGCTGGACAAGCTACATAATGTCTGTACCTTTGTCTAAAACACTCCAGAGCTCATCCGCTTCTCCTTTCTGTGGTCTGTGGTGATGGAGATCTCGGAGGGAACTGAACTCTGCTTTCCACAACTGCTCAACATCTCCTGCAGGAAGACAATCCGTCCTCACTTTGAGACCATGCTGGCTTACATTCTGCTGTCCTTCATCTCTCTGCTCACTGCAGCTCTTAACCTGCTGGTCATCATCTCTGTCTCCCACTTCAAGTACTCATTTATTCATTTTTGAAAATTCAAAGTAATGATTTTGTATTTCAGTCTTTGCTCTAGTCAGTTTTACCTGAATGATGATTGAAATTATAAATAATGATAAATATATTGTTGGTCTTCCTCCCCAGGCAGCTCCACACCCCCACCAATCTCCTCCTCCTCTCTCTGGCTTTTTCAGATTTCTTTGTGGGCCTCCTCATGGTTTTTCAAATTATGCTTATAGATGGATGCTGGTTCATCGGTGACTTTGTGTGTGCTCTATATTATATTTTGGACTTAATTAATACCTCTGCCTCCATAGGAACCATGGTTCTCATATCAGTTGACCGTTATGTAGCTATTTGTGATCCTCTGCATTATTCCACCAAAGTCACTGTGAGAAGAGTTACAGTCTGTATGTGTCTTTGTTGGATCTGTTCTGCTCTGTACAACAGTCTTTTAATTATGGATAGCTTGAAACAACCAGGCAGGTATAATTCATGTTTTGGAGAGTGTGTGGTTATTCCTGATTACGTTGCAGGACTTGTGGATGTTTTTTTCACATTTATTGGACCTATCACTATCATCATAGTTCTCTATTCGAGAGTATTTGTGGTGGCTGTGTCTCAGGCTCGTGCCATGAGGTCCCACATTGCAGCTGTCACACTCCAGTGTTCAGTCAAAGTAACTGCTGAGAAATCGGAACTGAAAGCAGCCAGGACTCTCGGTGTTGTTATTGTTGCGTTTCTCGTTTGCCTCTGCCCATATTTTTGTATAGCACTTACAGGACAGGACATCTTACACAACGCTTCATCTGCTAGCTTTGTAATATGTCTGTTCTATTTTAACTCCTGTCTAAACCCTGTCATCTATACCCTTTTCTATCCCTGGTTCAGAAAATCTATGAAACTCATTGTTACACTTCAAATACTGAAACCTGTCTCCTGTGAGACCAACATACTGTAAAGAGACACTGCGGAATGACTGAAAGTAGGCCTTTGCTGTGTTTGAACAACCATTTGAAGAGCCTCTAAAAGATTCAGGCCAATGTGGTACTTTCACTCAATGTCATAAGGTTCTATATAAAAATATAAATCCCATTAATTTTGAGAGGGAAGGTGACACCTGGCACCGTTACACAGTCCCACCATGTTCCTGGTTTTGTTGTGATTGTTGGAACCCGAAAAGGACTGCATTTCAGGGATTTTCTGCTATATGCAGGCGTTATTCTGATTTGGATTACAAGGTCTTGCAAACAATGTGGGAACTGTTTGACATGAAAACCAGCAACCTTCTATGACATGCTGTAATAATGTTTTATCTACCTTTATTATTAGAGTGTGTAATCAATAAAAAGCATAAATGTATGGGACTATTATATAAGATTTGTGGGTGTTTTTTCAATATTTTCACACTACATTTATACTTCTATTACTACTACTACTACTACTAGATAGATAGATAGATAGATAGATAGATAGATAGATAGATAGATAGATAGATAGATAGATAGATAGATAGATAGATAGATAGCAGCCAGGTATATTTAAATACAATAAAAATGCAAGGTGCAAAGAAGTTGTAGTGGCAATAATATACTATGAATATAGTATGAATATAAATATGTAAATAGAATGTGCAAAAAGATAAGAATATTGTGTAAATATGATATATAATATCAATATGGTTTATATTAACACATATCACATATGATATGAAGTATATGTTCCAGTATTTGGAGTGGAGTGTTGAGGTACAGAGTGCAAAAGGTGACAGGTAGATTTAGTCCAGTTCTGTGATGGTGGCTCTGACTGGCGGGTTGTGCCAGCAGAGCGAGTTTTTAGTACTGCTGGCGACATAGTGAACGCACAGAGAAGTGTTCTGCAGCCAGATCATGTTGATCAGTTGATATTTAAAAAAATCTGTAGAGTCATTGAAGAGTAGTTGGTTACACTTCTTCTTTTGTTAAATATTAGTGCACATTAAAATAAGAGTAGTACCAGGTTCAGCCACTGCTCATTTAACCTGAAGAGATGTTGGTTGCACTTTATTTTTGATATTAATGTTGTATTTGTATTATTTCTATGTTGAAAAACAACAGCACAAGTAGCAGGTAAAACTACTGTTAATTCAACCTGAAGAGATGTTGGTTGCACTTTATTTTTGATATTAATATTGTAATATTTTTATGTTGAAAAACAAAAGCAGCAGCAGCAGCAGGTAAACCTACTGGTGAAATGTTGGTTGCGCTTACTGTATTTTTATTGAAAATGTATTGAATATTGAAAATGAGAGCAGAAAAGGTTAATTTCCTGTTCAACCTAAACTGTTGGTTGCACTTTATTCAAATAAAACGTGAATGCATTTGCCATTAATTGTTGTTTACTTGTTTGTTTATATCCATAATTCATTTATACCTGATTCCCTTACAAGAAACAACAGGAATCTAGTAAAGTTGTAACAAGTATTCGGACGCCTTATTAATAAGTAACTACAGACCCATATCGAACCTTGTGTTTTTGTCAAAGATCATTGAGAGAGTGGTTTATCAACAAATTAACTCTTTCTTGACCCAAAACAATCGCCTCAATGCTTTCCAGTCAGGTTTTCGACCACATCACAGCACTGAAACTGCACTTATTAAGATGCTAAACGACATACGCCTTAATACTGATGCATCAAAAACTTCAGTGTTGGTACTGCTGGATCTCAGTGCTGCATTCAACACAGTTGATCACAATATGTTGCTTGACAGACTGAAGAAGTGGGTTGGACTTTCTGGTACGGTGCTAAATTGGTTCAAAATTTACTTAGAAGATCCTGAGTTCTTTGTCTCGTTAGGTAATTGTAAATCTGTGCAAACAAAGATGGCATGTGGGGTCCCCCAAGGCTCCATTCTTGGGCCAGTTTTGTTTAACATCTACATGCTCCCACTAGCCCAGATTATGGAGCATTATAACATCTCTTACGTGTACGCTGATGACACACAACTCTATATTACAGTGTCACCAAATGACTATGGTCCATTACAGTCACTACGTGAGTGTATCCAACAAATCAATCAGTGGATGGGCCAGAATTTTCTCCAGCTTAATGCAGAAAAGACAGAAGTCATTGTTTTTGGTCCCAAGAACGCAAGCCCCGAGGTCAGCGGCCAACTTGACTCAATGACACTAAAACCACAGATCAAGCCAGAAATCTTGGTGTAGTTATGGACTCAGAGTCCTGACCAACAGCAAGAAAATGGACCATATCACACCTGTCCTTCAATCTCTGCACTGGCTCCCCGTCTGTCAAAGGATAGAGATTTAAATCCTGTTACTGGTCTACAAGTCACTGAATGGTCTTGGGCCTAAATACATGTCAGAGCTGGTCGTTGTGTATGAGGCATCCAGACCCCTCAGGTCATCTGGGACAGGTTTACTCAGTGTCCTCAGGATCAGAACCAAGCAGGGTGAAGCTGCATTTAGCTTCTATGGTCCTCATCTGTGGAACAAGTTGCCTGAACACCTGAGAAGTGCACAAACTGTCAGCTTGTTTAAATCAGGGTTGAAAACATTATTGTTCACTGCAGCTTTCCCATAGTGCCTATTTTTACCACTTCACCTTCTGTATCTGCTGGTTTTAATGATTTTAAATTACATTCTAATGTTTTATTAATTTTAAGTTATGTTTGATTTTAAATTGTTTTAATTTCTTTTAATTGATTCTCTTTTAACATATTTTCTTGCCTCTGTAAAGCACTATGAATTGCCTTGTGTAAGAATGGCGCTATACAAATAAACTTGCCTTGCCTTGCCTTGCCTTACTGCAGCATGTACCAGGTGGCTACTTGGAAAACTGGAGGAGAACATCAAGTGGGCCCGGATGGAAATCAAGCCGAACAAATCACGAAGCATCTCAATAGTCAAGGGACAGCTTAAAATGTGAAGTTCTGCATTGGTGACAACCCATTACCAACAGTGTCTGAGCAACCTGTCAAAAGCCTGGGCAGATGGTACAACGCAAGCCTCAGAGACAAGGACCAAGTGCAGCAAGTAAGACAGGACATTACCAACAGTCTGGAAAACATCAACAAGACCCTACTGCCAGGGAAGCTCAAGCTCTGGTGCCTGCAATTTTGACTTCTCCCTCGGATAATGTGGCCACTCACTATCTACGAGCTCCCAATAACAACTGTGGAGAAGATGGAGTGAACCATGACTTCATACACGAAGAAATGGCTCTGCGTCCCACGCTGTCTGACTAATATCAGCCTCTACGGCAAAGTAGTCCTTGAACTGCCTATCACAAGCCTCACCGAACAGTACAAGTGCTCTAAAGTAAGACTCCAGATGACTTTGAAGGACTCCAGATACCAAACCATCAGCAATGCTGCTCCACCCCTGAAAACTGGACAGAAATGGACACCATCCGACGCAGTGCAGCATGCTATGTCAGCCCTGAGACACAGCGACATTGTTGGGCACGTCCAGCTGGGAAGAGGAGGCTCCGGCCTTACGGCAAGTAAGCGAACTTGGCATAAGGCCTCAACATCAGAGAGGAGGAAAATGGTGGTGGAGGAGGTGCGCCGTCAGGAGGAGGAAGAAAGAAGCGCAAAGGCTGTCTCTCTTGTCAAGCAGGGACAATGGATGATGTGGGAAGGCCTGAAGAGGAGAAAGCTCAGCTGGAAGGAGCTCTGAGAAATGGAGGCAAGTAACATCAGCATCATCATCAGAGCCACATATGATGTGCCCTCTGCCCAACTCCAGCGACTCTCAAACACATCTTGACCAGTTGTAAGACCAGCCTCAAACAAGGCCGCTACACCTGGAGGCACAACCAGGTCCTAAGAGTCTGGCAGCAGCTCTTGAGAGCAAGAGGAATACCACCAACTCCTTGCCTCTGGTCCCCTTCACTGAAGTCTGTTTACATCACAGAGCTCACAGTCCCATGGGAAAGTTTAACAGAAGAGGCCTATGAGCGCAAGAAACTGCACTACACAGAACTGGCAGCAGATGCTCAACAACGAGGATGGAAAGTGGAAGTCTATCCGGTTGAAGTGGGATGCAGAGGTTTTGTGGCTTCTTCCACCATCAGGCTGCTGAAAGACCATGGCATCCATGGACAGACTTTGCGACAGTCAATTAGATCAGTCTCGGCTGAAAGAAGCAGCCAGTGGATATGGATCAAGCGGAAGGACCCTTGCTGGGCTCAAAGAGCATCAACAGGACCCGCTCACTAAGCCACCCACTTGAGAAACCAGGTCACAACCCTCCAGGAGGAGGGCGAACAAGGTATGCAGTCAGCTCTAGGCATGACTCAGGGAAGAGGATGCCCCCTGCCTTGCATAGTCCCGTGGGCTGTGCCATTTAAACAACCAGGCAATTCTCGTGATTGGGCATGGGACACAAGCTCAGGTTTGATCACTGTGGAGGGGGCGTGGTGCATCAGCTGCAGGAGAGAGGTGTGGAGAGGGCTCTGGAGAGCAGCGCCAGGTGAGAGTGATTGACACACCGGTATCCTGTTAAGCTAATCACTCTCTCCTTATAACAGAGTAGCGTGCTGGACCTGAGAAGAAAGAGACACACAAGACAAGCAGAAGCGCTCACGGCTGTCGGCAGCATTAAGGATGTGCCTGCGAACGACAGAGTTGTATTGTATCGCGAACCAAAATAAAACAATTAAAACGTCATCGCCGTTTCAGTCTATATCTGTTGAAGAACCCACAGTGGCATCAGACCACGCCACAATCACCCTGTAGCTGGCCACCTTTGATGAGAGTGTGGTCCCACAGTTGACAGTGCACATCAGAACACAAACTAAGCCATGAAGTGTTTTCTGCTCTGTTCAATTAAACAGAGGTAGATAACCACTGTTGTGAAGAAAAAAAATCTATCTCAAAATTATCCATAGACTTGTTCTGTCTGTGCACAAACAGTGACAACCGGGAAACTCAAAGCAGAGGACTCGAATGCAGAGTACTGGATGAAGCAGATGATTTTATTTCTTTAACGCCGGGCAACACCGGGGAAACAAAAGGCGCCTCCAAAAAAAGAGGGAAGAACAAAAAACACCTCCAAAAACTGAGGGAAGAACAAAAAGCGCCTCACGACGAGGAAGATCAAAATTAGACACTAACTAAACTAGAACTAGGATAGGCAAAGGCCAACAAAAATCACTCTTACGAGGAACTATAAGAAAACAACAAAAACTAGACTACGAGATAAATACAGACTTGACTGTGACGAGAGGGCTGGTGATCAGAACAACAGACTTGACACACTAACACAGGACAAAGGAGACGCAGACTATAAACACACATGGAGGAAATGGGGAACAGGTGGACACAATCAGGAATCAGGGAAGACAATCAGACTGGTGACACATGAGGAAGGGCAAGTGACCTGAAACGAGAGGAGAGTTAATTTCCAAAATAAAACAGGAAGTCACAAAACAAACATGGAGACAGGACAAAAACTCAACTTGACATACCGGTGTGACAAACAGGTCTCTTGACTTCAGCAACTCACACACTAAATATGATAATTTGTTCACATTACCAGTTTTTGCTAGCCACATAAACTAGCCTAGGTCTTAGCAATGGCTTCTCTGTCCTCTCCTTACTCCTCCTCCTTTACTGATATTGGCACATGTGATACATGTAGTTTATTTGTTGCTCTGGAGGTGAGGCTTAGTGAATTGGAGGTACGGTACCGCACCAATGAGCAATCATTAGCTGCTATACTTAGCAAGTCCTCAGTAGCCGGTGCAGTTCCACCTAAGGTAGCTTCAGCTAGCCGTCCCCCGGCAGCCCCAGAAGCCAGGAGCTAGGAAGCATAACCCCAAGCTGAAGCCCACGGTACACCACCAACCACTTCACGTTTCTAATAAATTTTCCCCACTCAGCGACACACCCGCTGAGAAACCAACTCTTATAACTGGCAGCTCCATTTTGCGAAACGTGAAGTTAGTGACACTGGGGGCCATAGTCAACTGCATCCCAGGGGCCAGAGTGGCAACACTGAATCAAATTTGAAACTTCTGGCTAAAGATAAACGTAAGTACAGTAAGATTCTGTAGAAGTTGCATTGTTGTGTGTGTGTGTGTGTGTGTGTACGCCAAAATTATGTTGGACTCTGTAGTATTCTCTGGACCCCTGCCCAATCTGACCAGTGAAGACATGTTTAGCACCATGTCATCATTGCATCACTGGCTGTCGAGGTGGTGTCCAGCAAACAATGGAGGCTTCATAGATAACTGGTCACCTTTCTGAGGAAAACCTGGTCTGATTAGGAGAGACGGCATCCATCCCACTTTGGAAATAAGAGAATTAAATGTGGACTCTGAAGCTGTCTTAGGAAAATTAATTTATCAGATTATGATATTGATTTATTTTGTCTCACTGAAACCTGGCTGTATGATGATGAATATGTTGGCTTAAATGAATCCACTCCTCCCAGGCATTGTAATACTCATATTCTAAATTAAATTATAATTCATTTGAAAGTCTTGTTCTTAGCCTTACTCATCTAACTGCGACCTGCTACTATCTGATCTACTATCTCTGTTAAATTTAGGTAAAACTGAAGTTCTTGTAATTGGACCCAAACACCTCAGAAACTCTCTTTCTAGAGATAGTTACTTTAGACGGATCACCCTGGCCTCCAGCTCCACTGTAAAGAATCTTGGAGTTGTCTTTGCCCTTAACTTCGACATGAAACAAATTTCAAGGACTGCTTTCTTTCACCTATGTAACATCACAAAAATCAAATGCATCGTGTCTCAAGCGGATGCAGGAAAAACTAGTCCACACATTTGTTACTTCTAGGCTGGACTATTGTAACTCTTTGTTATCAGGCTGCTCCAGTAAGTCTCTGAGGACTTTGCAGCTAATTCAGAATGCTGCTGCACGTGTTCTGACAGGAACCAAGATCAGAGATCACATCTCTCCCATTTTGGCTTCTTTGCACTGGAAAATCAAAAATAATTTAAAATCCTACTGCTTACCTACAAAGCTCTTCATGGTCAGACTTATTTATATAGCACCTTTTTCATGCAGCCCAAAGTGCTTTATAGAGCAAAAATAAAACAGAAATAGACAACAATGGATAGAGTCTGGCAAAATAAAATGAATAAAATTGGACCATACAATTTTATAAAAAAATATGTAAATTAAAAACAAGTCAAACTACAGCAATAAAACAAAATAAATAAAAGCACATTAAAACCTATAAGGTGAATAAACACAGAAGATTAAAAAGTAAAAGAAAGGCTCAGCAGTGAATGGCAAAGCACCTTCTAGAATCAGACTGGGTCATGGATGGGGGGCTGCAGTAGCTAAAGGCGGATTCCCCATATTTCTTTGGAGGTCCTGGGCAGGACCAGGAGTCCAGCTGCTGAGGGTCTAAGAGACCTGCTTGGTACATATCTCTGTAGTGTGTAGAGGTCGGAGCCAGGCCATTCAGTGATTTTATTTTATTTTTTTAAAACCAATAAGAGAATTTTAAAATAAATTCTGCAAACAAGGCACTTACAAGTTGTAAGTGGCCAAGTGTAATCGAGTCTCGAGGTGATAAAAGCATGAATTAGTTTCTGTCAGCCTGATTGAGGAAATGTCTGATTTTGGCGATATTTCTGAGATGGTAAAATTAAGTTTTTGACGTGAGCCTCAAAGTTGAGGTCAGAATCTAATATTGTTCCTAGATTTTTAACCTGGTCTTTTGTATGAAGAGCCAGGGAATGAAGGTGCTGAGACAGGTAATCCCTCTGGGTTTTAGGCCCAAATATTATTATTTTGGTCTTATCCTGATTGAGTTGAAAATTGTTGGCCGCTAAGAAGAAGAGATACTTATTAATCCCTCAAGGGGAAATTCTCTTTCACTCAGTTTTACATGCATTTTACACACACACACACACACACACACACACACACACACACACACACACACACACACGTTTATGTATACATGGTTCACATGCAAATGTGGAGAGAGATGGTGGAGTGATGGGCAGCCACCCAGAGGTTGATTTTGTGGTAGCATATAAATTGAACAGCATAGGACCTAAAATGGAACAGCCCAGTCAGATACGACCTAAACCAATGTAAGACCACCTTGGAGAGGCCAGCCCAGTTTTCAAGTCTGTGTTCTACCTATATATGCAAAAGTGGAAAAAGAAAATTGGTTGTCTCATACAGTTTTGGAATCACCTGCTCATTTTACACCTATAATAGTCATGGTGATTCATGATAATTAGTTAGAATATGTTATTTGTTTTATTAACAAAACATTGTCGGTGGTGAGTTTAAAATGTGTCAGTACAATAGAATAAAATCTCATTAAAACAGTTACAGTGATGAATCATTTGGTTACTTAATCTATTACACATCTGCCCAGTATTTATGACAACACAATAGTGTAACAAATATTTGAAAACCAGACTGGCAACTTCTGTATATCAACTTCTATATGAGTTCAAGGCTCTTATCTGGAACATGTGAGGCTGTTGAATTTATTGATCCAAATACACGACTCACAAAGTTAGAAATAATTGATTTTCAGATGACATTTCAGAGTGCACCTAAAATGCACTCTAACCTTTACAGGTGACCTTCTCTAAACTTTTGAATGCACATGTCCAACTGTTCAGTGTTTCAGTACCTATTGCATAACATGCTGTTCTCTAACAAGGTGATTAAAAATTACAACAAGTGTGTGATCCATGAATGGACCACTAAATGTTCTGCTTCAGTGACAGTTTCTATTTAAATAGTCCTCTTCATCATGCTGTTCACATTTTGACATCATGAGACCAAGAAGACACCTAATGATCCATCAACAGTATCTGGCCATTGTAAGGCCTTAAATGAGATGTACTTGGAGGGAAGTTACCACTGAGCTTATAGTGTCAGAGTGTCATCAGCAGATTGCAATAAGTGACTTGTGAACAGCATGAGACAAGCTGTCACACGACAAGTTACTGAGACACTGACATTTTTTGTTGTGGTACACCCACCACTGTTAGCTTTTTATTTAAAATGTTTAAGACAAAGAAATTACCATTGCATTGCTTCTACTTAAATGCACTACTTGATGATATATTATCACTATAGCATGAACTTTCTACATTTTCCATAAATGTCACCAAAGTCAAATCTACCTAACTTTTTGTAAGTAGTGTACGTACAATATTTCACTATAACACACACACACACACACACACATATATATACACATATATAAAACATGTCAGATATATTTACAGTATGTTCACATCACTAGAGTAAGGCTGCAGTATTTGAAAGGTAATAATGAGTTTTATGGATTTCCTAAACCAGGGGTAGAACATAGCATAGACCACTGGATTTAGACAAGAGTTAAAATAAAGTAGCCACACACCAAAGATTGAAATTGACACGGTGCTTGACCTGTCGTCACCTGCAAGAGAAGGATAAAAATAAGGACAGAAACATATTAGAAACACAACCACGATAATGCCAAGAGTTCTGGCTGCTTTTCTCTCAGACTTCTTAGCAGTGACACTAACTGAACCATGGACAGTAACAGCTGCAATATGAGACCTCGTGGCACGAGCCTGAGACACAGCCACCACAAATACTCTCGAATACAGAATAATGATGACAGCAACAGGGCTAAAGAAGGTCAACACGACATCAACCATTCCTGTTATGAAGTCAATTACAATTATGCACTCTCCATAGCAGGAATTATATCTGTCTGGATCTTTCAAGAAGTTGATCATTATCACACCATTATAGAACACAGAGCAGGACCAACACAGACAAACACAGATTTTAACTCTTTTCTGAGTAACTTTGGTGGGGTAATGCAGAGCATCACAAATGGCCACATATCGGTCAAGTGATATGAGCACCATGTTTCCTACTGATGCAGATGTAAGGATAAAAGAGGCATAAAAATATAGTCCACACATGAAACTCCCCAAAACCCAGCAGCCCTCTAGGAGAAGGATTCTAAGCGGCATCAACAGGAGGCCAACGAGGAAGTCTGAGACAGCTAGGGAGAGGAGGAGGAGGTTGGTTGGGGTGTGAAGCTGCCTGGAGAAAAAGAATGACATTGAACATGTTGTTATATGAAGCAGTTGTGGAAGTCCTAAAAGTATTTTCAACAGTTTGAATCATCAAAAAATACAAACTATGTTCAGATATAAGAAAGTATGGAACATGCAGTAACATAAATAGCTTGTAATAGGATTTGCTCACAAAAATCCTGGACATGGCAACAGTTGTAGCACCAGTTTCGCATACTTAATTATGTCTGTAGTTGAGGAGAAGTTTAGCCAGTATGTATTTAGCCTGGTTTCCAACATTCATATCAATAAAGTGGTCACAGAGTATTAGTTGTAGCTGTTGTTGAGTTCTAATGATACCATGCACAAGGAATGTTTGAAGTAAAATATATTTGTGCTTATAAGTTTATTTTAATGCCTGAAGTGGGAGATAGAGATGATGACCAGCAGGTTGAGAGTCACAGTGAACAAAGAGATGCACGACATCAGGATGTAAATGAAAATAGTCTCAGTACGATGCTGCAGTGGTTTCCTGCAGGAGCTGTTGAGAAGTTCTGGAAAGCACAGTTCAACTTCTTTCAAGGTCTCCATAATCAGAGAGGGAAAAAGAGATGGGAAGCTGATGAGCTCTGGCTACTCGTCAGCTCTGCATTATGAAGCTGTTTCATCTCACTCCTCCCCCTTTTCTGAGGACCACAAAAACAAATAGGTTTGATTATGTGATCTATGATTAAATACATTCAAATATATCCCCATACTTATAGGACTCCACAACTCAATTAAATTTTCAGTTTATCAAATACCAAAAAATAGTTTTAATAAAATCTAGAACGAAAATGAACATTCCATTTTATTTATCAGTCACTGTGGTCCTATAATTAGCATCTACTTGTGCGGTAAAGGAGAAAGCCCATGAACATTGTTACGGAATTTTCAAAGATGAACCCTTGAATAAGAAGAGTGGATTCAAAGTATCAAAGTTTAAGTTGAATTTATTATTCTTGTACAAGAAGGAGCGTTTAACAGTGCAACACACAAAAGGGGTTACAGAGAAAAGGCTCCCTGAGGAGCTCTGTCAGTTGGTTCTTATACAATTTTCTTAAAATGGGCTGTCTCGGATATCTCCCCACTAACAATTTCCTTTTTGGTTTTCCGCTTAGTAATGAACATTATGTTTCTTGTCCAAAGTGACTCTTCCCTAACCTGTCTCTCTTACTCTTGAACTATTTTTAATTATCTCTCCTACCAGCCTCAGCAAACACATGCCTGATAAGGAGTGGGCGAGATATGCAAAAGACAGAAAACACACACACTCTCTATAAGAGTTAAAACATCTGCACCCCAGTATACTCTTAATTTTTATAACAAACATTGCAAGTTGCAAGTTAACGATACGAAAGTCATATCAGTGCCTATTTATGAATTTATATATTTATTTATTGTCAGTTTGGAGAACACTGAAAAGGAAACATGATCTTTTGGTTCTTGAGTGAGAAAGAAATCTTTGATTTTCCATGGTTTTATTGACACCTCAATGTGACAGACGAGTCATTTTCCTACCTTAAAATTTGCTGCCAATATTGCCTACCAACTGTTGAATTTATATTTTTCTTACTAATTATACTGTATTTATTTTTATTTTTTTCTTTCCAACATTCTTGGCATTTCATGAACACCTGAGCAAATGAATTGTCCACGTTCCCTGAATTGTGAATTGTACCTGATAATCTATCTGGAAAAGCAAAAATCATGACTAAAGGTCCAATGTGTGTGTAAGATACAGGTTGGTCTATTTACAAAGTATAACAGAAATAGAATATAATATGTATGTAACCCACATGGGTACTAAACCCATTTATCTCATTTAAGGATGTTGCCACAAGGTGGCACATCAGCCTTTACTCATTTTCAGGGTCAAGCGCATGAGCGCACTTTGACCTGAGACGTTGACTAGAGAGAGCCCCCATTAGTGAGTGAATTAACGGACGTTGCTAAGAAAAAAACAACAACAGAGGAGTCAAACATTCATGATTTATCAATTCAAAGCACTGTCTAATAAGTCTCTTGCTTATTAGGAACAAGTATTGTGCATGTGTGGGATAAGAGGAGCCGCTTCCCTGTGTGAGCCCTTTTTTAAGAAACTCCGGTAAGCCTGGATGCTACATGCTAAGAGGCTAGACCTCGGTTGTTGTTAGTGGTTGATGTAGCTGTAGTATGAAAATGCCTTCCATTGAGATGATTTTATTAAACCAATCGGAGGTACAGGAATATTTCCTAATGTTTAGACTCATTTTGGTATCATCGTGAACAGTGAAAACTGATCATAAAAAAAAAAAAAGATCGCTAGCTAAGTTAGCGAGACTTCAACGGTAATCACGAGTGGTTGCTATGGTTACGGTGGTAGCTCAGTTATTAAGTTATTACCTGTAATATGTAATATGAGTGCTAACGGTGTAGCTGGGTAAGCTAACATGTCGCCACAGTAGTTAAATGAGAGAAATAGAGGAGGCATATGATGCATATTTGTATTGATATGACTGTCAGTTTGTGATAATTGTTATGTACATAAGGTGTTATATTGCACTGTAGTTGTTTAAATACTGTTTATTTACAGATAAAAAGAGTTAAAAGGAGAAATATGCTGCCGTTAAAAAAAGATAAATAGTGATTAAAGAAGCTGGTTAAAAATATAAATAAGTGCATTTATGTTAAAACATGAAAATAATTGTCATGGTAAAAATACTTATACAGTACTGTAAATGTATACAGACTCATTTACAATGACTTGAATGCTGTGTATCCTGCATCTGGGTATAGATACAGAAGATATTTAGAGTGAAAAGTGAAAGTAGGGTGATATGATGTGATTGAATAGAGAGTAATGGTTATGTTTTCTGCACGTTATGTGTAGACTGTTTTTTTTTTGTATGCTGGATTAGGAGTTGATCTGGATCAGAATCCGTGGAGGTTCAGTGGCGAGCCAGGAGGACGAGCGATTTGGACAGAATGGAGCACAGTGTGGCCAGCCATAGTATCCATTCTGGAGAATCCAGACATCTCATCCCACCTCACACACTATCTCAGATACAGATAAGAAAAGAATACAAACATCTACCTGGGTAGTAAGTCATATGACAGAACATTATATACATACACCACAGAACTTACTGAACTCTTGACTTCTGATAAGAAGAAGGGACACTTTTATTTAAACTTTTTTGAACTATTTTATTTTGTTTTTTTATATTAAAGAGCTCTATTTGTTTTGTATTTTTTATTTTTCTTATACTGCCAAAGTATTGTTTTGTGTAGCAATAAATTGTCAACTTCTCAAGTGGGGTCACTTCTCAAGGAACTGGGGACTTTCAGCTTGACAACAGATGGGTTGAGGGGTCAATTTTTCGTAGAATATCTGTTGAAATCAACCAGACTGAGCTTGTTGGTAGTTGGCAGGAGTTATACAGGATGGTCTGCAGAGCGGTAGAGGTCTTGAGGAGGGCCACTTGAGTATTCTTCCACACCTTTCAGCATGAACCATGATGCAGCTTATGTTACATTGAGGGAAAACTAGTTTGATTTCCTGGAAAGGAAACAGAGGGGGTTGATAGCCAAGAGATTGCTCAAAAGGCGAGACCTTAGGAGCTGAGCTGATGTGAGAGGGAGAGTAAGATCCATTCACAAATAGTTCCATCTTTTGAATAGGAGAATCAGTTAGGTTAGGTCTAGTTGTACAAAAAGAGGTGCCGTTCCAAGATGAAAGGAAGTGTTGCCACAGTTTTAACTCCATCTTGTGTGCTTCTTCCAGCTACCGTGGTTATGGAGAGATGGACGGTGGATCTTGTTTGGCAGGGATGCTTGTAGTGAGCTGAATGGTGATACCAAGAAATTCCAATGATGTGCAGGTGCCCTCTTATTTCTCATGGTAAAACCAAGTTCATGCAAAGGCTGAAGTCATGGTTGTGAGACAGTATGATGGGAGGGAAAACATGGTGTGATGGTGAGAAAATCATCAAGGGGATAGATGACCTGTAGAAGTAATTATTGGTCAAGATCCAGCAGAGTGCTTCAGATAAGGATGGATGAGAATGACAAGGCACTGGTAATGTCTGCCTTGGACAACCAAGCCCCTTGACTTGTGGTACGAATGAGGGAGATAACGTGGATGATTAGGCTATTGATGCTTGGGATGGTCGAGCCATGTAGGGATGAGAGATCTGATTTATTTCCTTAACGCCGGGCAACACCGGGGAAACAAAAAGCGCCTCCAAAAAATGAGGGAAGAACAAAAAGCGCCTCACGACGAGGGAAGAACAAAATTAGGCACCAACTAAACTAGAACTTACGAAAAGGCAAAGGCCAACAAAAAAAATCACTTATACGAGGAACTATAAGAAAACAACAAAAACTAAACTACGAGATAAATACAGACTTGACTGTGACGAGAGGGCTGGTGATCAGGACAACAGACTTGACACACTGGCACAGGACAAAGGGAGACGCAGACTATAACCACACATGGAGGGAAATGGGGAACAGGTGGACACAATCAGGAATCAGGGAAGACAATCAGACTGGTGACACATGAGGAAGGGCAAGTGACCTTAAACGAGAGGAGAGTTAATTTCCAAAATAAAACAGGAAGTCACAAAACAAACATGGAGACAGGACAAAAACTCAACTTGACATACCGGTGTGACATTACCCCCAAGGCCGAATACCAGACGGCCCTGGAATGTCTGGGTGATCCTTATAGAAGTCACGAATGAGACCAGGATCCATGATGAACCTGGCCGGGACCCATTGCCGTTCCTCTGGGCCGTACCCATCCCAGTCCACGAGGAACTGTCTGCCCCGACCTCGATTGCGCACAGGCAACAGCTTCTTCACAGCATAAACAGGGCCCCCCTCGACCATTCGGGGAGCAGGGGGTGTCTTGGTCGGTGGCAACATGACACTTTCTTTGACTGGCTTAATCTTGCTGACATGGAAGGTGGGATGTACCCTGAGGGACCGGGGTAGACGAAGGCGCACAGCTGCTGGTTTGATGATCCTTGAGGTGGGAACGGGCTGACAAAGCGTGGAGCCAGTTTTCGAGACTCTACCTGCAGCGGCAGTTCCTTGGCAGAGAGCCATACTCGCTGGCCGGGCTGATAGGCAGGGGCCGGTCTCCTCCTGCGGTCTGCTGCTCTTTTAACCCTGTCCCCTTGACGGATTAGCGTCTGGCGTGCTGCTGCCCAGATGCGCGGCAGCGCGGACTAGGGTATGGGCGGACACCTCAGGTTCGGACTCGAAAAGACCGGGGGTTGGTATCCAAACACACAATTGAAGGGGGACATACCGGTGGCAGAGGTGAGAAGGGAATTGTGGGCGTACTCAAGCCATGTCAGTTGTTGGCTCCACGACGCAGGATTCTGTGCCACCAGGCACCGGAGGCCGGTTTCCAGTATTTGATTGAGGCGTTCCGTCTGGCCATTAGCTTCAGGATGGTAACCCGATGTGAGGCTAGCAGTGGCTCCGATGAGCTTGCAGAACTCCTTCCAGAACTGTGAGACAAACTGGGGCCCCCGATCCGATACAATGTTCTGAGGAAATCCGTGGATCCTAAACACATTGTTCATCATAATCTCTGCCGTCTCCTTAGCTGACGGCAACTTGGGCAACGCTATAAAATGTGCCATTTTGGAGAATCTGTCCACCACGGTTAAAACCATAGTGTTACCTTTGGAGATCGGGAGCCCTGTGACAAAGTCCATTGAGATCTCCGCCCACGGCCGGCATGGAATGGTAAGAGGCTGCAGCAAGCCTGCGCGAGCTCTGGAGGAGGTCTTGTTCCTGGCACAGACTGGACACGCCTCAACGCACTCCCGAACCTCCGGTTCCATGGACGGCCACCAGAACGCTGCGCGATAGTGAACATGGTCCGACGTGCGCCCGGATGGCAGGTGAGCAGAGACGAGTGAGCCCAGTGAATCACCTGTGGGCGCAGATTAACGGGACAAACAGACGATTATCGGGCAACCACTAGGTGGAGAAGTCTCACCATTCGCCTGCTTCACCTCGGCTTCTATGGGCCAGGTAACCGCTCCAACCACACAGTTAAGTGGAAGGATGGGCTCAGGTTTCTCGCCACGGGCTCGGAGCTGAAAAGACGGGACAGGGCATCGGGCTTTGTGTTTTTGGCCCCGGTCTGTAAGATAAAACAAAATGAAAACGGTTAAAAACATTGACCAGCGGGCTTGACGGGATTCAACCGTTTAGCCTTTATGTACTGCAGGTTCTTGTGGTCTGTCCAAACCAGGAATGGGTGTTGTGCCCTCCAGCCAGTGCCGCCACTCTTCCAGCGCCACCTTCACGGCCAGCAGCTCGATTTCCCACGTCATAGTTTCGCTCCGCTGCTGTCAGGCGTCGTGACAGGAAGGCACAGGGGTGAAGCTTGTTGTCAGCCTCGGCTCGCTGGGACAGAACGGCCCCAATCCCTCATTGAAGCGTCGACCTCCACCACAAACTGGCGAGAGGGGTCGGGAAGCGTGAGGATAGGAGCTGTGGTGAACCGTCGCTTAACTCTTGGAAGGCTGCGTCTGCGTTGGCGGACCAGCGGAACGGCACCTACGGCGATGTGAGAGTGTGGAGAGGAGCTGCTATCGCGCTGAAGCCTCTGATAAACCGCCTGTAAAAGTTGGCAAAACATAGAAATTGCTGCACTTTCTTGCGGCTATCAGGTGTAGGCCACTCGGCTACAGCGCTAACTTTAGGGTCCATCTGAACCCTTCCAGGGGCTACGATAAAGCCCAGGAAGAAGACGGTTTCGGCATGAAAATCACTCTTTTCTGCTTTGACAAACAATTTATTATCTAGAAGACGTTGCAGAACGAGTTCAACATGTCTCTTGTGAGTCTCCAAGTCGGGAGAGAAAATCAAGATGTCATCAATATAGATATATACAAAGTGATCTAGAAAGTCTCTCAACACATCATTAATCATAGATTGAAACACCGCTGGGGCGTTTGTGAGACCAAACGGCATAACCAAATATTCATAATGGCCGGTTGGCGTATTAAATCCAGTCTTCCATTCATCCCCTTTCCGAATGCGGATGAGGTGATAAGCATTACGCAGATCTAATTTGGTAAAGATCCGTGCCTGTTGAAGTTGGTCGAATACTGATGACATGAGGGGAAGGGGATATCTATTCTTAACGGTGATGTCGTTGAGGGGGCTATAGTCAATACACGGGCGGAGGGTTCCGTCTTTCTTCTCCACAAAAAAAAAAAAAAACAGCATCGGCTGGGGATGAGGACGGCCGAATCAGACCCGCTTTCAGTGAGGTTTCAATATAGTCTTTCATGGCCTGCCTCTCAGGCCCAGAAACCGAATAAAGCCGGCCCTTGGGGATGGTGGAGCCCGGCAGGAGCTCTATGGCACAATCAAAGGGGCGATAAGGTGGAAGAGCTGTGGCCTTACTTTTGCTAAAAACCTCTGCGAGGTGGTGATAGCAGCCTGGCACTGCGGTCAGATCGATGGTCACCGGGTCTGTGGCAGAGTGAGCAGAAACACTTTTATTCAGAGAAATTGCTTGATTCTCGGGCTGTGGCTCCGGCAACGGTCCTTACAATCCTCCCCACCCAATAATGTCCCCGTACGCCAATTTATGCTTGGGTTGTGGCGCACCAGCCACGGGATCCCGAGGATGAGAGAGTGCAGAGAAGAGTTTATCAGGTAGAGCCTTATGCGTTTCCAATGATCACCGATGTGAATGTCTACTGGTTCGAAATGTGTGAAATGTCAAATAGCTCGGTTGAGCGCACTCGCCTTAATAGGCTTACTTAATGGTTTTACACACAGCCCCAGTCTCGAGCTAACCCCAGTCGATCAGACTCTCATCAGCCCCCGAGTCAATTAAAGCTCCCAGCTCAAAGTCTCTGTTACGGTGCATGATTCTTACTGGAGTTAATTTTCGTGGTGTGGGGTGACGGCTGTGAAATGACTCACCATCAGATCTGCTTTCACGGGCAGGCAGCGATGAGGTGGCCCTGCGTGCCGCAGTAAAAGCACCGTCCCTCCTGCAAACGCCGCTGCCGCTCCTCCCGGGAGAGCCGGGCCCTTCCCAGCTGCATGGGCTCCTCCTCCTGTTTGGAAGCAGATCAAGGATGCTGCTCGGGAGGGAATTGATGGGGTGCAGCGTGCCAGAGAGCCGCGGAAGAACCTGGTGCAGTGGCTGGCACAGACCTGGCCCCGCACCGCTGCTTCCGCTCCTGCAGCCTGTTATCCGTGCGGATGGCGAGGGCAATGAGGGAGTCGAGGTCCGGAGGGAGGTCCAACGGGACCAGAAGATCCTGGATAGGGTCTCAAAGACGTCGTACAAAGCCATGGCGTTCCACCCGCTCTCCGTTGCCAGGGTACGGAAGCGGATGGCGTAATCACAAACTGAATCTCCCCCCTGCTTCAGCCTGCTGAGTTCCCAAGCCTTCTCCGATCTGTCGCCACAGGGTCGAAGACGATTCTGAGGACCCGGCGAACCTCTCAAGCACACACTTCGGAGCCCCTGGACCACTGCGCCGTGGCCCACGCCTGGGCCCTCCCGTGAGATGTGACATCATGAAGGCGACTTTAGATCTTTCTGTGGGAAGTCACGGGTGAGTGCTCAAAGTGCATTTTGCATTCCGTAATGAATGACCTACTTAATCCAGAGTCTCCGAATACCGTTCTGGGGTGCCAACCTGGTGCATGTGCCAGCGGATGTGGCTACAGGAGGGCTCTGGAGTGGCGGTGGGCTGGGCGGTTGCTGCAGCTGTGTCTTTGGAGAGGAGGGTAAGATCTGTTCCACCTGGGCGCTGAGGCGACCCACCTGGGCTATCATGTTGGTTTTAAACCCATCTTGGTTGAGTGCGAGTCCCTTGACATCTTGGCCAAGGGCGGTCACCTGCTCCTCATGCTGCATGAGCCTGGATGCTTGGATGCGCAGCGCCGCGGTCAGCTGCTCCCGCTCTGCCGAGTCCATTCTGGCCAGTGTGTACTGACAATCAGGAAACTCAAAACAGAGGACTCGAATGCAGAGTACTGGATGAAGCAGATTTATTATGGAGAATCTGTTATTTAACGCCGGGCAACACCGGGGAAACAAAAAGCGCCTCCAAAAAAAGAGGGAAGAACAAAAAGGGCCTCACGACGAGGGAAGAACAAAATTAGGCACCAACTAAACTAGAACTTACGAAAAGGCAAAGGCCAACAAAAAATCACTCATACGAGGAACTATAAGAAAACAACAAAAACTAGACTACGAGATAAATACAGACTTGACTGTGACGAGAGGGCTGGTGATCAGGACAACAGACTTGACACAGTGGCACAAGACAAAGGGAGACGTAGACTATAACCACACATGGAGGAAAATGGGGAACAGGTGGACACAATCAGGAATCAGGGAAGACAATCAGACTGGTGACACATGAGGAAGGGCAAGTGACCTGAAACGAGAGGAGAGTTAATTTCCAAAATAAAACAGGAAGTCACAAAACAAACATGGAGACAGGACAAAAACTCAACTTGACAGTTGTGTAATCACTATCCCTTTTTACACAGTAGTATGCTGAACCTGAGGAGAGACACACAGATGCAAGCGGGTACGCAGGAGATGCCCATTGGCAGAGAGCACAGAGACCTGTTTGTAGGAAATTGTGTGTCTACAGAGGCAAAGATAAAAAAAGTCACCTTTCTTATACTCTCCTGATAACCCTTGGTAGCAGCAAGGCCTGCTATACTAGCATCCACTGTACCTCAGCACAAACGGTACCTGATGATGGAGCTGCAGCAGGTCCAGCCAGTGACGGTGCTGGCTCAAATGCTGCAAATCACGGCAATGAACCGCAACCAGGCAATGATGAACAGACAGTAGTTGGAGGCAGTCCACGCCCAGATGAAGGTGCAGACTCAGCTGCTCCTGACCTTGACATTGGAGTAGGTGCACTGCCATTGTTAGATCCTCTGTTGTTTGCAGTTTGCGAGGTACCCCAGGCCTAGGTCAAGGAATATCAACAGCGTGTGTGCAATAGAGGATGTAGGCTGAGACAATTCTCACTGGGAGATAAAGTGCTTGTATTACTGCCATCTTCCTGCTCCAAATTATTCACCGTTTTTCAATGACATTGCATTTGACCAAAGGCTACTGGCAGATTCCTTGTCTCCAGAATCTAAAGAAAAACAGCCTTCTTCTCTCCTACTAATTTGTTACACTTCTGTTTGGGTTGTTCAAGGCCCCAGTCACATTTCAATGCCTCATGGACCAGGTGCTGCATCCACATGCTGCATGTACTGCCACCTACTTGGATGATGTCATCATCCACAGTAACAGCTGGGCGGAGCATGTGCAGCAGGTAGCTGCTGTGCTCAGGTCACTGCGGCAGGTGGGGCTCACAATTAGGCCAGATAGCTAACTGGCCTGTTGGGTAGGATTTGTGCAGGGGGCATGGTGCATCAGCGACAGGGGAGAGGTGTGGGGATTGCTCAGGAAAGCATGCAGTAGCAGTGTCTCTGCGCACTATCTCTGCAAAGAGTGTTGCACAGGCACTATTTCAGGTTATCTCCAGAATTGGGATCCCGAAAGAAATCCTAACCGACCAAGGCAGCTCATTCATGTCATGTTCACTTAAGCAGCTGTACAGATTATTGGGCAATAAGTCAAACAAGTGAAAATGAAGTTAAGTACATCCTGGACCTGACAGCGAAATGCCACACACTGGGGCAGTAGCACTAGATGACAAAGCACTCTGCTATATTGGGACTCCCTCTTGAATAACCTCTGATGTAATATAGCACTGGGCATTCAATACCCCAAACCTGCTGGGACAGAATAGTCCCCAGCTCTCTGTTCAATGCATCAGTCCGCTGGACAAAAGGGAGAGAGAAGTTAGTCTGTGAGGAGCCTCTTCTCCACACACCTGTCTGCTTTACCCTCTCAACTGCCCCTCTACACTGCTGGACCACACTGGACCAGATCTGAGGCACCCTTTCAGGTGAAGTCAGTCAAGAGGTTTGTTAGCGCCACGGAGCTGGAAATAAATCACCAATATTAGCCGGCCAGGCTAGCCGGTCTAGGCTGCAATCGCAGACTAGTACCTCCCTCCAAATGCACACTTCCTTGGCTGGCCATGAGCCTTGCCTGCCTCAGTGACTGGAACACCACAGCCATCTTACCAAAGTAGGCAGCAGTATGAAGATGCAGCACTGGTCCATGAGGCATTGAAAAGTGGCTTGGGCCTAAACAACGCAAACGGAAGTGCAAAGACTGTTACACACCTTGCAGAGGAGAACCATCATCATGTACTCTGTGCTGGTAACCAAAGGTGGCAGCAAGGCTTGCTACAATCAGAATTAGGTTTATTGCCAAGTAGATTTTCACATACCAGGAATTTGTCTTGGTGTTATTGGTGCATAACAAACAACAAGTAAAATATAAGGAAGAGAAAAAAAACAAACACTACAAATATACAGTATGTACAATATGTTTTGATGTGATGTTAAAAATGTAATGTTTAAAGAGCTGAGGAGGGTGCAGAAATATACAAAGTTTTCACCAGGTAATGGGCAAATGCAGAATATTTAAAATGTGAAAGATACGAATCAAAAGAGGTAGTCCAACAGATGTTTAACTAATGCTGCCTCTAATGCCTGTATATCCTAACCAAATGACATGCTACCGTCTGCCCCTGTCCTTTGCAGCAGCATGCCAAATGGGGATGGGGGAGGTGAGGAAAGACTCAGTAATGGTGGTGTAGAAGTGCACCATCACTGTCTTTGGCAGGTTGAAATGACCCTGTCCCAACTTTTTTGAATCATGTTTCTGGCACCAAATTCAAATATTCTTATAATTTTGCAAAAACAACACATTTTGAAAAGAATTTAGAGTCAGCAGGTGGAGATTACATAATTCCAATTTCATTCACCTGTAAACCAGGTGACGGATTATGAGACTGTAGGACTGTAGCAAACAAGTTCAAGCAAAGCTTAATATGTATAATCATACAATCAGTGTGCAATTAGAGTGAAATGTATTTCTGAAAGTTTAGAAAAGTAATTCTCTCCCTTCTCTCTCCGTCTGTACACATTCATGTAGCTTCTTTCCGTTCTCATGGATAATGGCTACGCCCAGATCTGGGATTGTGATTGCACATGCTGCTCTGGTCCTACCTGACATAGTGCGATATTATTATCATTATGACTCATTATGACTGTAGTAATTTTCTTTATGAGGAATAATTGTTTCTCTCTAAACTCAACTAGTCACAGCAGATGTCCAGCATGGTTCTCAAGGTTTCTGCCTATTAAAAGTAATAGAAATATAGACATGAATGATTCAACAAGAGTAAGCAAATAAATCAAAAAAGAAAAGGGTATGACTGAGACAGTGTGAAGAGTTAAAAACCTTGGAAAAGAATACTCTTGCACAGCTTTTTCTGTGTGTTGCAACTTAAGGGTTGTGCTCCACTTTGCCACATCCAAAATGACGGCGACGTCGACGTACGATTCAGCGCTCAATGCGACGTCTACGTATATATGTCTATGCTTGACAGGTCCTTCGCAGGTCCGTGACGGTAATGTAATCCCCCGCGATGACGTAGTCAGTCCAGGCCCTGACTGGGTGAAAACCAGCTGCAATGCCTCATTTGTCCACAGGGATGAGCAGTGATTTTAATGTTCCGCTCTCACCGTAGACTGTATAAAGACACATCTGAACAGATACGCTGGGGTGAGCGGGTGAGCCGATTAGCTGAGACAGAGCACAATCATGGATGTGGCTAGTGGTGCAACAGATTATCATGATCCGTTCATATCGCTCCCACAGACCGGCACCAAGTGTTAAGATATAAGATATAAGTGATAAGATAACACTGATGCACCGCTGCAGCCGCTCGTATCTGCAACTCTATGTCACGCACAACAACAACATGCCAACATAAACTTCTTTAACGTTATTAAAGAAAACTCTGCTCATAACGTCCATTTTTGTAACTGATTTTTAGAGTTATATCTGTTTGATGCTTTCTGAAGCCTGCAGTATGAAACACATCCGATTTCTGAGTATTTATTCCTCTGAACGCCATAGTGGCCATATTGATGGTACAGTATACAGTGTGACACTGGGAGACGAAAAAGCCCATCAAGTGCAAACAAAAGGTTGAGCAATGAGAACGCTAATGAGGTGTTTGTTATGCAGGTATTTACTGTAGTGCACGCTTTAGGCCAGGTAAACCCCACAAGGGCTGTTAATCACCAGGTATTCTCCTCTTTAACTGGCGTTACACAACGATCAAACTGTGATCAAATATTTAACAGGAGGTATTATTGCTGTTATTCTTCAATTCTTTTTCTAAATGGAGGCACCACAGCAGCGGAATACACAGACTTTTAGAAAAAACGCTCTTGTCTCTGCAGCTCTATGTCGCGCACAACAACAACAAGCCCTCCTCCGAATAAACTGTTAATTAAAAAAACTCTCACTTGTATCGGCAGGTCTGACACACAGGCCTGGCAGCCCGTGACGCCTGATGAACCGTTTTTGTAACTTTTTTAAGGGTTAGTTTGTTGTTTACATGCAGATGAGCGAGAGAGAGGCGAGCACAAGAGAAGAGACGCTTCAGTAATTATGTAAAGGCTAGTGGTGGGCATAGATCAGGGGTCGGGAACCTATGACTTGCGAGCCAGATATGGCTCTTTTGATGACTGCATCAGGCTCGCAGACAGGGGTGAAAGTAAGCCGGTACGGTCTAGTACTGCGTACCACTAAAACATCCCTCATTCAGAACCAGTCACGGACGCACTCTGGGTCAGAAAATAGATCCGCTAGCAATATGCAGTCTTGAAAACTAGTTTAAAAATTCATTTTAACTCATTCCGAATAGTTTCTGAACTGTCCATGCTGTGTTTTAGTCCATGCCGGACGGAGCCTTTGCCGGGCATCTCCCTCTCCCCCTCCCTCGGAGAGAGCCCAGTGGTCTCCTCTGCGCCCAGCCTTCGACACGTGTACGACACTTTTAATGTCTTTACGTTGGTTACAAAATTAAAATCAGTAGAAGAGTAAGCAGTTGTGTTTCGTGTTATTTAGTTCAATTTAAGGATACAGAACAGCTCGGAAAAGAAACTGCTGATGAGCTAACGACCGGAGAGTTCACTCAGCAGTACATGAGTACGCATGCGCGTCTACATCCAAAACACAGCGGTTGCTATGGGGATCGGTGCACGATCGGGACCATGCAGCACCACACCATCACATTAATGTTAAGAAGTATTTTATTTATTATTGGTTAGCGTCAGTATAACAACGTTATTAAAAAGAATAAATTCAGAGACTTATTATACTCTAAAATTGTTGGTCTTGCTTAAAAATGCACGCATTTATTTGTATTCAGTGTTAAAAAATATTATATGGCTCTCACAGAAATACATTTTAAAATATGTGGCTTTCATGGTTCACTCAGCCAAAAGGTTCCCGACCCTGGCATAGACTAATCGTGCCAATGCCGGCGGCATTAGTGCGATCAGCTGTTCCCCGGAGTAAACAAAGGCAGCTGTCCAGGTGGAAGCGGCATTTAAAGAACAACACGAAGAAAAAACACGACAAAAACACAACAAAAGCACAAAAACTCTCTAAAAACAACATTGCTAGAGAGATCAGGCCTCCACAGAGTTACAGTGAAGAAAACAAAAACGAACAAAAGAGAAAAAAGTCAAAAAGCGACCTCAAAGGCTGGAGCAGCTTTGACAATAGATTAACGGCGATATTTTTTTTATCGCCCGATAAGAGTCTCACGTTAACGCAGCACGTTAACGCCGATAACAGCCCACCACTAGTAAAGACAGAACAGCCTAGATGTTGTTGATTTGGTAAATGGTGACATGTTAGATATAAACACCTTAAATTATATTCAATTCATGAACACGCTCAAATCATAAGGCTACTGTATAGTATGCAGTAGTCAAACCAGCTGCATTTTCCGCTCTGTGATCTGTGACACTGGGAGACCAAAAAGCCCATTACTGTAAATGCAAACAAAAGGTTGAGCAATGAGAATGTTAATGAGGTGTGTAAGCATACCCTGTAATTAAATGAATAGGTGGAGCCACAGAACTTGGCAGGCAGTTGGCTGGAAGTCAGCTGGAAGACGGCTGCCATTCAGCTGACTTTCAGCTTGAACGGGAACTTTTGAGTTGCTACTACTGTACCTACACAGTCTATATACAGAATTTATACATACACTCATCTGTACTGTACATATTCATATCCATATAAATCAACACACTACTCATAACAAATACATCAATGAGGAAGTTATAAAAGAAGAACCTGCGTGGGGCTAATTTGAAGCTGGTCCAGGAAGGCTCACACCACCACGGTCAGCCAAGTCCAGAGAAGGCAGAATGTCTGTGAAGGGGCCCCAGATTTCTCCAAAGGCTGCATGCTCCCCTCTCACATTATATAATATCTTTTCAGGTGTGTACTAAGACACAAGCTCATTAATACAGTGTCTTACTGATGATGAATTTTCAGATTTCCAGTTAATCAGAATACATTTTTTCACTGCAGTGCTCACAAGTATTTCTTGTAGTAGTTCACATTAAGAGAGCTTGTGTCCTCCAGAATCCATGGTTTTGGGTCCTGTTGAATTTCAATTCCTATTACCCTTGAGGTTAATTCAATGGCATGTTTCCAAAACTCTTCTATCATTGGGCAATTCCATAGCATCTGTATAAGATCACCATTGGTCACTTTACATCTCTGACATCTGGAGGAAATGTTGCTGTCAATTTTATGTAACCTGTAAGGGGTGTAGTATGTCCTATGGAATATATTAAATTGGATTTGCCTGTGTTTTGTGGAGGTTGGCACAATCTGCGCCTTTTCCAATAGATGATGCCAATCTGCCTCCTCATAAACACAGCCTAGGTCTGTTTCAATTTCCCTTTTGTAGATGTGTTATCATAAACAGGTAACTTTCCATTGATGATACCATATATAGAAGATATTATTCCTTTTGTTGATCGGCATTATTTGTCACATAGGTGGGTTTCAAGAGGAGTTTCTTTTGGGATATCTGGGAATGTTTCTTTAGATTTCTCTTTAACCCAGTCTCTAATTTGTAGGAATCTGAAGAAACTATCTTTATGAAGGTTGAATTTTTCATTTAGTTGTTGGAAATTAGCAAATGCATCATTTATGTATAAGTCAGCAACTGTTTAGATTTCTCTATCCTTCCACCCCTGCAACACTGAGTCAGCTATGTGGTGTGAGAGGTTGGGATTACCCCACAAAGGTGCCCTTCTAAGAAAAGAAATATTTGTGTCGAGAAGTGAGTGAGATTCTTGCCAAGCAGCAAATGTGTTCAGTATAAGTGAATTGTTTGTGAGTGTGGCTAAACATTTTTTTTACCTATGAATGTCACATCCTTTAAAGGCATAGACTTCATCTCATGTTGTTCTATTGGGACCCATCTAACCTCACTGTTCTCTGCATGCAGCCAGATCCAAATTGATCGGTACTGAGAGGCAAGATAATCATTCCTAAAGTTTGGTAGGTTAAGTCCTCCCCTTGAATATGGAGCCTGTAGAGAGATGAGTATGACTCTAGGGTTTTTCCTTTGCCATATAAAAGGAGTTATAATTTTGTTAAGCTCTTTGAAGAAACTATCGAGAGACATTAAAATAGGTAAATAAACTTAGGCAAAATGTTAATTTTAATAGTATTAATTCTGCCTATAAGAGACAGTGCGAGATCCATCCATCTCTGAAGGTTAAGTTTGGTTTGTTCCAATAATTTTATATAGTTCTGTTTAAATATATGCTCAACAGATTTGCCAATTTGTATTTGTATAAAAGGTCGTTACAATGAGGGAAGCTGAAAACTGAGGGACAAGGAACTCCAATAAAACAGTCTAGAGTCTTATCTGCAAAGGCTGGGGCTGCAGCACACACTCGGGGCGCCGGCGTAAGTGGCTCCGTCGCTGTATAAAGTGTTGATATAATCCGTGCTCGGTCCTGCGGCCTCTTGGCGCGCTGCACCGCACCGTCGTCTTCCTCAGGGCACTGACCTCGAGCTATCAGGAGAGCAAGATGGCAGTCACTGCACTTTTAAACACACGTACATACAGTGGGTCACGCTTAGTTGTTGATCGCTACTCACGCAGAAGTGCAGAGTATCACTCTGCCTGCTTCTTCATGGGGCCTTCTAACAATCAGTCCCTGGCTCCTCCGTCCAACGACGATGTTCCTGCTTCGCCTTCCTGCCCTTTCCGCTCGATCCGCTCCCCCTCCTGTTTCCTCTGGAAGCTTATTTAAAGTCCAACAGTTTTACGCTCCACAGGTGCAGGCGATTATGCCGTGGGGAGTCACATCTGTATAGGCTTTTCAGAATAAAAGCACAATACGCTCCCAGTGTGCAATACATGCAATAAAATCACAAATAAAAACTACACACTAAAATCTGAAATATTGTAAATTAAAAACACACTGGAGCTAAAAAGACACACAATAAAATCTTACTTTACCCATGTGACACTTGGAGTATCTCCATTTCTGATATATCTGCATCAAGCAGATCTCTATCCTCATCTTGTAATTTGGAAAGAGTTATTCCATCCATAAACCTTTTTAACTCTTTGTAAAATAGTTTGAGTTCTGCATTTATGGAAGGTGAATTATCAAGGAGTCTGCTGTCCTCTGTTAATATTGAGTGTATAAATTCATCAGATGTTTCCTTTTAATTTGCCAAGCCAAGAGTTTACTTGTTTTGTTCCCAAATTCATGTTAGTGATATCTAGTTCTGGCCATAGCTGCTTCCTCTTTGTTGAAACATAGATTATTATACTGCATCCTTGTCTTTGTTAATGTATTAAGGTGTTCTTCCTTTTTGGTGGCAATGTAATCCTGTACCTGCTTTTCCAATATCTCTTTCCAATTTAGTTAGTCTCTCTCTAATTTGTTTTACCTTGTAGGCACTGTATGATAAAATTTGACCTCTCATTATAAGGTTTAAGAGCTTCTCAAATGTTGACACGTGAAGAGGAATTTGAATTGGCATCAATAAATATTTCAATATTGGTAGTCATATATTAAATAAATCCCGGGTCTTTCAACATGTTTTTTAAATCTCCACCTGCAGGTTGGGGGCTGTGGAGTATCTATCATCCAGGAAAGTTTGATAGGATTATGATCTGAGAAGGTAGCTGCTAAATAGGTGCGGTCTATCACTGTGGCCATCATATCTTGTGGCACCAAGAACATCAATCTATCGTCAATTCTAGAGTGTGTATTACGCGTTGGTGAAAGAGAAATCCCTCTGGTTTGGATAAAGACTCCGCCACACGTCAATTATGCCTATGTCTTTCATACCTTGGTTTGGTGCTGTTGCCACCTTTGATAGTGAAGATGTTTTGGGTGATGATCGATCCAAAAGAGGGTTTAAGACCAAATTAAAGTCTCCACCCACAACACATTAACCCCCAATTGTGGCCAGTTTCATAATCAAATTGTTAAAGAACAGCGGGTCATCGTAATTAGGCCCATATACATTCACCAAGGATATCTTGTTCCTATTTATTTCACAGTCTACAAGCAAAAATCTGCCATTTTTATCCTTTTCAAGTGAATTTAGTTTAAAGTTCCGGTGTTTATTAATGAGCAAGGCGACACCTCTTGCTTTTGAGGAGTAGGAAGAGTAGAAAACATTACCCACCCAATCTCTACACAGTTTTAAATGTTCAGTGTCAGTGAGGTGGCTCTCTTGGATAAAGGCAATATCTACATTCTGCCTCTTTAAATATGTCAACATTTTCTTCGTCTTAATTGGTGTGTTGACCCCTTTCATATTCCAAGATATACATGTTAATACATGTTAATTTACCCATAATATAAGTTCTCTGTATAGATGTCCCAGAAGGATAAGTATTACAGTATTCAGCTCTAAGGATGTCTGGTTATACTCCTGCATTGAGTTTAGAGGTGGTAAAACAATGAACATGGGTATAATGATAAGACTGAATGTGGACATGAGAATAATCTGGACATATGTGTAAGTAGAAGTTTGAGTTTTAGTGAAAGACCATACATAACCCCAAAACATTAAAGTAAAACCTGCCTAATAAAACCCTGTAACAAGACCACATTAATAAAGCAACAGTGGTGGCTCCAGCAACTGCTGGCCACTCATAACAGTTTGTATATGGGAAAGTTTTAAATTTTACAATATTAGAGATAAGGCAGAAATATGTAAGGGATAGAGAAGTTGGTTAAGTAAAGTGTGACCCCATTCTACCACTGGGGTGTAAACCATAACATCACGCTCATAAGCCTGCGTGCAGGGTCTACAGTGTTATATATCTGGACATACTGCCATGGTTGAATAGTGAACAATTGATTATGTCTCAGTAAACAGGTGCATACATATCTTTTTGTTTTTGTATGTCATCTCTCCTTTACTTCTGGCCAGTCGAAGGGCCTTCTCTTTATCTCTAAAGTTCAGGAACTTGGCAATGAGGGGCCGCGGTCTGTCCGACTTCTTCCCAATGCGGTGCACTCTTTCCAGGGTGACAGCTGAGGTGAAGTTATCGTTACCCAGGATTTGCAGTATAAACTTTGCTTGCCATACAAAAGTGTTCTTAATGGATTTTGGACCGGATAATTTGGCATCAAGGACAGATGCAGGGATAGGCAGTAAAGTCAAAACTTTATCGCCCAACTGAAAATGCCGGGAGAGGACAGAACAATAATGGGGATGTTTCATTACAGCCTGCGAGGTGGAGAGACTCCTTTGTCAAGGAATTGGCCCAGGGTAAGTGCTCACGAAATTGGCTTATATAGTCCAACACATTTTTATCACGTGGATCTTCAGGAGACATAAACTTCTCCTGCAGGGATTTTAGCGGACCGAGTGTGTGGCTGAAGACAAGCTCCACCAGACTGAATTCTAGACAGCTGATCTGATACAACCACTCTAAGGCCACGTTCAGACAGGAACAGGGAAACCGGACGCCGGCTTGGAAACCAGAACCCCACATCACGCTCCACAAGCCAATCACACTCAGATCGGTCAATCCTCCACAGACAGCCTGAAATGTCTCTGAAGCAGACTATCCAGGTCGATTCATGGACTAATCTCTTATAATCTACCTGTGTGTGTGTTCTCACTTTGTTTATTTCATGTACCAGCTTCTAAATCTGAGTCTGACTCAATTTACGCCACAAAATAATGACACGAAAAAGTTTAGAGAGAGAGAGAGAGAGAGAGCTTTGGTAGAGAGACATAGAGTAACAATAACAGAGAGCGAGCGTCGGCCTCGATAAAGCTGTTAATCAGAGAAATAAAAAGTTATTTCGTGATTGTTTCACAGCGGTTACATTCAGCAGGTATAGACACACCCATGGCAACCCACCTCAGCTCCCCTCACCCCCCACCACTACACTTCCCCACCACCGGTTGCCAGTTTCCCTGTTCCTGTCTGAATACGCGGTAATGCTGGTACGCACAATTGACAATTAATTCATGACGAAATCCAAGTTCTATGTTTACTTGGTGCATTTACTGTCCCAAACGTGACATAATAATAATAATAGTATTAGTGGTATTTACACAAAACATTATATACACCATAATACTATACACATCTATGGGAAACAGACATAAAAAAAAAAGTTAAATAGCAAAAGTTAAATTAGAATAAAGTAAAAAAAACAACAACAATTTTGCACAACAAAGTAAAAGTAACAAAAGTATTTTAAGCAGTTTAATGCCTGCTCTAAGGCTTGGAGGGGCTAAACCCGTTTTATCTGTCAGAGATTATCTGCCCTGTCTTGGAGAAAATTATCTCAGACGGTACAGATGTGGCCACAATGCAGAGTTTTGTCTTCATGACTTCACAGAGAGTTTTAAATACTGTCAAACACATCTTCCACGATGCCAGGGGGTCTGATGTGCAGAGTAGGAGTGGCTCTATCATGGCAGCAGTTGAGGTGCTTGGTGTGGCAGAATCTGTTGAAGTAGAAGCCCTCATGTTTGCTACTCTCTCATCAAAGTCCTCCCAAAACATGGCCCCTGCACTAGCAGTCACACCAGAATCTTGAGACTCCTCCTCCTTACCGAGACTGGGGTGAATATGTGCTGCAGCAGCTGTGACCCTCTTAACAGCCTCATCTGCTGCCTTGTTATAGCTTTTTGAACCTTGGGTCCAAACAGGTAGCACCAGCAAGCTTCTCAATTTGTCTCACCTTGCTGAACCTCTTCACCATCTCTGTCATCAGGTTGTCCGCCAACTGGTTCATGGACGGACAGATTTCTTTGATAGCGGGCCACAATCCTCTGAAGTCAGTTCAATTTCATTTATATAGCGCCATATCATAACAAAAGTTATCTCAAACCCAAGTTCATTGGTGGACGGTCATCCACCGCAACCAGTTGAGTTAAATGTCATGTCAATGTCATGCTTCTTCTTTAACAGTAAGAGTACAGGTCCATCACTAACTACAATTTGTTTAAAATATGGATTTGAGTATTGTGCTTATTATATGTATGTACCTCTCAGCGCTCACTTCAATGGTGACCTCCTCAAAAGGCTTAATAATGTCCACTGTTTCTCTGATAAGTTCCCATTCCTCTGTGGACAGTGTTGATAGTGGCACATTTATAAGTGCCAGGGTGGAGCTGACTTGATTCTTGACTTTAATGAATCTGTAGAATGCTTCAAACACAGTTGCTCCTGGCCCATCTGTTGCTGTGTGACCTTAAGCTTGTCTGAAGCAACTGTGCTTCTGTGGAAATATTCAAACACGGCTTTGATTTTTTAATCATCAAATTTCAATCAAATTTTATTTGTATAGCCCAAGTTCACAAAACACATTTTGCCTCGGAGGGCTTTACAATCTGTACAGGAGTGACACCCTCTGTCCTTAGACCCTCGGTCCGAGTGAGGAAAAACTTGCCAAAAAAAAAAAAAAAGAGAGAGAGAGAGAATTATGGTCTGAACCTCCTTAGTCAGCTCTAACAATGAGGTTCAAACACATGGGCAAAGCATGGTAAGTGGTCCCAGTGCAGGTGGTCTCTCAGGGCTGCCACAATGTTGCTGCTATTGTCTGTGACACAGGCTACAACTTTGTCACTGACACACCATTCTGTTGTAACCCTGTTCAGCTCACTTGCCAGTTGAGCAGAAGTGTGTCTGTCTGTCAAAACATAACAGTCCAGGAGATGTGAGGCCATGACAAAATCCTGAATGTAGTGGCAAGTCACAGACATACAGCTTGTGGTGGTCACAGAGGTCCAGCAGTCTGTTCTGAGACATACACAAGAGGCACTCTTGAGTTTTTCAAATAATAAGCTTTTAGCTTATCATACAGCCCCGGCAGTAAAGCTTGAGTTGTGTTTTTCTATGAGGTAGACTGTATGAAGGGTCAAGGGTTTTTGAGAATTCCTTGAAGCCTTTGATCCATTTGTCTTGCTACAAAATTACCCATAACTGTTTGCTGTGGCCTCCATAGCCTAACCATTGCTTGGGTGGTGGTGGGTGCTGCTGGTGTACTGGATTCAGATGTTGCAGCAGCTGTAGCCAGTGTTGCTGTAGCAGTAATTGAAGCTCCAGATGAAGTGCTGCTGGTGGAGATAGTAGCAGCTGCTGCAGTGGCTCCATCTTCACTCTCCACCCTAACTTGTGTTAACAGCACAGTTGGATGTGCTGATTTGAGGTGTCTTTTCAAATTAGAAGTACTTCCTACGTAGGTTGATAATATTTTTTTGAAAATGTGGCTCTGGTGGCTGAAATTTCACTGCTCAGACCTCTGTTATTTGCATTCTGATTAACCTGGCACCTAATGTAAAAATATAGAGGATGTGTGGGGAAAGGGTCACTGTCCCCCACGGAACCTTAAATGACAGTAGCATTAGCATGCTGCTTGGTTTGTTTTTATGTTCCATATGACCATAATTAAAACTTTATATCGTGTTTGACAATTTGTTCAAAGATGTATATCCATTTTTAATCAGGTATTGAAAACTCATACTGTACGACACCCTCTAACAAATCATGCATAATATCCACAGCAAAATAGTCAGCGCTGTGAAAATATTGTAATAAATTGAATACACAAGTTTTTTTAACACCACAAACACCAGGTAGAGACGGATTGTCACTTAGTGCATTACAATGTTCAATATAAAGCTCATTGGAGAGTAGAATTAGTCCAGGGTTATCCTTAATAAACTAGACTGAATTTCTTTATTTGTCAGACAGAACCTACAACAGTGTGCTGCACTGAAATATTCAACAAAACCAAGCAACCTATTTAAAGCAAGATTATCTCATGTGACTTGAATTACAGAGCCAAACAATGCTTCATCAATAAATGGAAGTTGGATTCCTTTTGTTTATAAAATTTTCAGTGGGGAAATACATGTACTTGTCTGTGACGGGAATTTGACTTTATGGCCCATTTCAGAATTGCGGGTACATTTCAAGTTTAGACAAAATAAGAAAACATATTATTATTATTTTTTGTAACACCTTTTTCATTCCCATAGAGAATACTTTAAATTTAACACTTCCAGCATTTGCCAAACTTAAACATGTAAGATTTAAAATATTTAATCTGAAAATCATCGTACTAACAGCAAACTCAGTCAAGTCACTCTGTTGCAGACAAATTAGGGTAAATATTTATAGTACTCAAATGTAATACATTTTAAAACCATGTCTTTCCTGTGAGAACTTTTGTCTTTACATCCACTAACTGAACTTTAAGTTTTCTAAGATAAAGACTCTTTTTTCAGGAGTAAAAACATTGACACATTTAATTGGAAAGTTGCCAGTTCTGTTTGCATTTTCTCTAAATATAGCTCCAAAAATGAATGAAATGCTTTTTCATGTAGTGAGAATGTTAGCTTCTGGTTAATTTGTCAACAATTAAACATATTTCATTATACCTTTTTTGAAACAAAACTTGGTGAAACAGAGTTGACGGTGATGTGAACAGAGTTGACATGAATAACAGAGTTGACATGAATAACAGAGTTGACAAACCATGCCAAAAACAAAACCAGTAACATTAAAACTTTTTAAATGTGGAAATATTTCATAGAACATCTGAAAATGTATTATAATAATTAAATGTATTAATATGTATTTCATCATATATTACATACTATCATGTTGACAGGTACTAATAATCAACAAACTACACTTCTCACTTGATGGACTGTAATTATACACTCATTGTGAATGCAGTCACCTAACCATTCACAAATCTAACTTGGATGTCTGTGGTTCAGGACTTGGTGGTGGTGTTTCAAAAGTTCTCTGCCTTTTTGCTCTGCACCTCTGCTGAGCCTCTCTCCAGTACCTCCACTTATGCCTCTGCTTCCTTTCACTCAGATTAGCCACTGTGCTGGTTAACCCTGCATTTCTCTTTTTCTTCCATCTCTGTCTTTTTCCAAATTTGCTGCCCTCCTTTCAGGGTCAGCATTTCGCCGTGCCCTGTATTGCCGTTGCCTTTCTGCTGCGACACCTTCATCTTCACCTACTTAGAAAATAATATTTTCTTGGCCTGGAAAGCAATATCAGAAATCTTGCCTTTACAATAAAATTACCCAGAACCCACAATAAATGTATAAACTAAAGCAAAATGCTTAGAAGTGATTGAGAACATCTGACTCTGATAGTCACTGTGAACTCTGTTATCATTAAACACGTGTATGTTACACGTGTAACAGAGTTGACGATAACAGAGTTGACATTTTCCACCATTTTGTGCTTTAACTCCATGTGCTAGCTTAAAACCAGATACCACATGTCATGAATAAAACCATAATTTTATGAATTTTCATCATATAATTGTTTTAAAAAAATGATGGACAGACTCACTAGAATATCATAGTAACAGATTTGACATAACCAATCTACTGTTGGTGTATTCTCAACATTTTGTACAAATTAATGAGAGAGGAAGTTTAACATACCATAGTTCCCCCCAAATATTTTCTGCAAGAGGAAGTGACATCACTGGGTGCAGGTCACATGTTTTTATTTGAATGCTGTAGGTTTTTTTTTTAATGTGGTTTTATAACAGAGATAACAGAGTTGACTGGATCATATGGATAGATAAAAAAATATATTTTTAATGTTGAAAATGTATTACAGAAAATAAATACTCTTGCAACTGATTGTATAAGTATTCATAGAATTAGCACAAAAAAAAACTGCAAATTATACTGAATTATTTCATGTTAATTCAATATGAACGTGTGAATCACAAGTCAATAATGGGGGGGGGGGTCATTTAATGAATATTTTACATATAAATTGTGCCTAAAATACACACCAAACGTTATTATTGGTGAACATTCCATATATTATTTAAAACAGATCTAGTAAAGACTTTTTTAGGGGGAAATAACCAAAGGTTTTTCTGGGAGACGTAAAATGTACCCGCAATTCTGAAATGACCCATATACACCTAGAGCACTGATTGCCTGGGAGTTGGAAGATTAGTAGGGCAGTGTATGGGGGTGTGATAGAATGGTTGTAATGCAGTATAGGCAATAGTTGATGTACCAGCACCAACATTAGTGCATGACTGCATTGTCGGTGTGCGTGTGATACATAAAACGATACATAAAAAGGCTATGTCATCAGTCAAACCTATTGCAAAATGAGAAGAAAATACAATTTATAAAAAGTACTGAAATGTAATGAATAATATCACATAAGTATGTGTTGGTAAACAAACCTGTACTTCTCAAGTAATGTAGGACAGTTTTTAGTGACAGCTGTGTGCCAACAGTCCAGGTTGTCTGTGGGTCCGTCTGGCAGGCCACGTGATGTATGGCAGCCATCTGTTCACTATAGAGTAAACTATTTATTGTCTATTATGGGATGTAATGAATGAATGAGGGAGTGATTTCGGGCACAGACAGTATATTGTCAGTTCAGGATGAGCAGTGAAGCGCTTTCCATCCACTAATTTTATGCTTCATCTTAATTTGCTCATTTATATTTTTGTCCACCATCTTGTTATCTGCTAACCCTATTCATGCTGTTGACTTCACAAAGATCTAATTTTCAAATATTTCTATATGTTCATGTTTACAACTTTGCACAGTTATTTGTGTTGTGTTTTATGCTGAGAGATGCTGGAAGAATTTTTCTCAGCAGACTGCTTATAACTGATCTGATTTCTTGAGAGTTCTTTCAAAAAGTCAGATTTGGTTACACAGTTACCATCTTTATAAATGTTATTTTTTTTCTAATTTCTTCTCCATTTCTTTACTGTTTTTGCCTCTGCAGATATCCTATCATCGGTGTCCAATGAAAACCATGTCTAAAAATCGGAGGATGAAAAGACTCAGAATGTAGCTTACAAAATTAACCTAAAACACAATTTTTCCATAATGACACTTTTAGCAACAGATTTATGTTTACACATCCATCAGTGAACCATTAAATATTTGAAATGAATTTACATGGATTGTGAGTGAGAGTGGATATGCACGTTTTTTAATCAATGGTTCTAACAGTGTACTCCTATATATATATATATATATATATATATATATATATATATATATATATATATATATATATATATCATATATGTCATATATATATATATTATACATTAGTATAATAGAATAACAGAATATACAGCTCTGGAATGAATTAAGGGACCACTGCAAAATGTTCAGTTTCTCTGGTTTTACTATTTATAGGTATGCATTTGAGTAAAATTAACATTTGTTTTTTTTTTTTAGAAACGACTGACAACATTTCTCCCAAATTCCAAAAAAATAAAATAAGAATAACGTATATTGTCTTTTAGCATTTATTTGCAGCCAATGACAACTGGTCAAAATGACCAAAAACATGCAGTGTTTTCACACCTTAATGTAAAGGAAACAAGTTCATAATCATTTTTAAACAAATCAATACTAATGATACTAATGAGTTCTGAAATCAATATTTGGTATGAACAATCCTGATTTTATTTGAGATTATTTTTTTCGCCTTTTCAAGCTTTATTTTCGATAGAGACAGCTGAAGAGTGACAGGAATGTGGGAGAGAGAGAGATGGGGAATGACATTCAAACCCTGGGCTGCCATGGCAAAGACTGAGCCTTCGTACATGCGGCGGTTGCTCTACCAACTGTGTGAGTAGTGTACGTACAATATTTCACTATAACACACACATATATATATATATATATATACACATATATATATATATATATATATATATATATATATATATATATATATATATATATATATATATATATATATATAACATGTCAGATATATTTACAGTATGTTCACATCACTAGAGTAAGGCTGCAGTATTTGAAAGGTAACAATGAGTTTTATGGATTTCCTAAACCAGGGGTAGAACATAGCATAGACCACTGGATTTAGACAAGAGTTAAAATAAAGTAGCCAAACACTAAAGACTGAAAATGACACGGTGCTTGACATTTCCTGGCCTGCAAGAGAAGGATAAAAATAAGGACAGAAACATATTAGAAACACAACCACGATGATGCCAAGAGTTCTGGCTGCTTTTCTCTCAGACTTCTTAGCAGTGACACTAACTGAACCATGGACAGTAACAGCTGCAATATGAGACCTCGTGGCACGAGCCTGAGACACAGCCACCACAAATACTCTCGAATACAGAATAACGATGACAGCAACAGGGCTAAAGAAGGTCAACACGACATCAACCGTTCCTGTTATGAAGTCACTTCCTATTATGCACTCTCCATAGCAGGAATTATATCTGTCTGGATCTTTCAAGAAGTTGATCATTATCACACCATTATAGAACACAGAGCAGGACCAACACAGACAAACACAGATTTTAACTCTTTTCTGAGTAACTTTGGTGGGGTAATGCAAAGCATCACAAATGGCCACATATCGGTCAAGTGATATGAGCACCATGTTTCCTACTGATGCAGATGTAAGGATAAAAGAGGCATAAAAATATAGTCCACACATGAAACTCCCCAAAACCCAGCAGCCCTCTAGGAGAAGGATTCTAAGCGGCATCAACAGGAGGCCAACGAGGAAGTCTGAGACAGAAAGGGAGAGGAGGAAGAGGTTGGTTGGGGTGTGGAGCTGCCTGGAGAAAAAGAATGACATTGAACATGTTGTTATATGAAGCAGTTGTGGAAGTCCTAAAAGTATTTTCAACAGTTTGAATCATCAAAAAATACAAATTATGTTCAGATATAAGAAAGTATGGAACATACAGTAACATAAATAGCTTGTAATAGGATTTGCTCACAAAAATCCTGGACATGGCAACAGTAGTAGCAGCAGTTTCATATACTTTTTAATTATGTCTGTAGTTGAGGAGAAGTTTAGCCAGTATGTATTTAGCCTGGTTTCCAACATTCATATCAATAAAGTGGTCACCGAGTATTAGTTGTAGCTGTTGTTGAGTTCTAATGATACCATGCACAAGGAATGTTTGAAGTAAAATATATTTGTGCTTATAAGTTTATTTTAATGCCTGAAGTGGGAGATAGAGATGATGACCAGCAGGTTGAGAGTCACAGTGAACAAAGAGATGCACGACATCAGGATGTAAATGAAAATAGTCTCAGTACGATGCTGCAGTGGTTTCCTGCAGGAGCTGTTGAGAAGTTCTGGAAAGCACAGTTCAACTTCTTTCAAGGTCTCCATAATCAGAGAGGAAAAGAGATGGGAAGCTGATGAGCTCTGGCTACTCGTCAGCTCTGCATTATGAAGCTGTTTCATCTCACTCCTCCTTTTCTGAGAACCACAAAAATAAATAAAGGTTTGATTATGTGATGTATGATTAAATACATTCAAATATATCCCCATACTTATAGGACTCCACAACTCAATTAAATTTTCATAGTTTATCAAATACCAAAAAATTAGTTTTAATAAAATCTAGAACGAAAATGAACATTCCATTTTATTTTACATTATCAGTCAGTGTGGTCCTATAATTAGCATCTACTTGTGCGGTAAAGGGAGAAAGCCCATGAACATTGTTTCGGAATTTTCAAAGATGAACCCTTGAATAAGGAGGACTGGATTCAAAGTATCAAAGTTTAAGTTGAATGCATGTTGCAAGTTAACGATACGAAAGTCATATCAGTGCCTATTTATGAATTTATATATTTATTTATTGTCAGTTTGGAGAAAAAACAAACTCCAATGAAAAACAACTATGAACGTTTGAAGGATTTACCTGAACACTGAAAAGGAAACATGATCTTTTGGTTCTTGAGTGAGAAAGAAATCTTTGATTTTCCATGGTTTTACTGACACCTCAATGTGACAGACGAGTCATTTTCCTACCTTAAAATTTGCTGCCAAGATTGCCTACCAACTGTTGAATTTATATTTTTTCTTACCATTTATACTGTATTCATTTTATTTTATTTTTTTCTTCCAACATTCTTGGCATTTCATGAACACCCGAGCAATTGAATTGTCCACGTTCCCTGAATTGTGAATTGTCTATCTATCTGGAAAATTAAAAATCATGACTAAAGGTCCAATGTATGTGTAAGATACAGGTTGGTCCATTTACAAAGTATAGCAGTAATAGAATATAATATGTAAAATTATATTTTCCTTTCCTGTTTAATCATTATGTTTTGTTCGCTTAGAATGAGCTTTTTATATCTATGCAACACTACAGGTCCTCTTCCGTGGATTCTGCCATGTTCTACATTTAAGAATATTAGGTTATATATGGTTTTCAGTCACAAAAACCATCAAATACTATAATGGAACTAGCTCTCTCTTCCTTTACTAGGAAAGGAAGACCAAGAGTTATTGTAGATGTTGTAGATGACATGTTCTTTTTATAGTTACCAACCTCAGAAATCAACAATTAACATCATCTTAGATTAGAACCCACATAAATGCATGTTCTCCCTGTGTTTGGGTTCTGTCCGGGTACTCCAGCTACCTCCCACAGTCCAGAAAAATCAAAGAGTTGGCTGAAGCATGTGTTACCACAAGACTGTTCAATCTGGTGGAGTCAGGAGGTTGAGCCAGTCTTTTGTACTGCAGAGGTGTGGGATTGCTCAGGAAAGCATGCAGTAGCAGTGTCTCTGCGCACTATCTCAATGAGGAAGTTATACAAGAAGAACCTGTGTCCAGGAAGGCTCACATCACCACGGTCAGCCAAGTCCAGAAGGGCAGAATGTCTGTGAAGGGGCCCCAGATTTCTCCAAAGGCTGCATGCTCCCCTCTCACATTATATAATATCTTTTCAGGTGTGTACTAAGACACAAGCTCATTAATACAGTGTCTTACTGATGATGAATTTTCAGATTTCCAGTTCCAATCAGAATACATTTTTTCACTGCAGTGCTCACAAGTAAAATAAAGTATTTCTTGTAGTAGTTCACATTAAGAGAGCCTCTGTCCTCCAGAATCCATTTTTTGGGTCCTGAATTTGAATTCCTATTACCCTTGAAGTTTCCCATTTCCATTTTGTAGATGTTTTATCATAAACAGGTAACTTTCCATTGATTTTTTTTTAAACTTTCATTTATCAAATGTAAAACAGAGACATGTGCACTGACAGTGCATACAAGAATACAATTTCTTTTCTTTTCTTTTCAAACATTTTAAGAACTTGAATGGACAGGACAAAGTCAGATCCTCTGACAGAAAATTAGGACCAGGTCCGCCATGTACAATGGACACAGCAATCATCTTCCTGCTAAATAATACTCATCCTCTCTGATAGCTGTCCAAGGAAATGCAGAATAAATAAATATTAAATCAGTTTACATATTTAAAAACACTGCATGGTTGAAATATGGATTTTTTTCTTTTAAAACTTTATACACAAAACAGAACCTGTTGAATTGTAGACCAGGTAGTGGCTCTCCACAGGTCCATCAAATATGGGCCGTTTGTTCAGCTCTTTCAGGAGAAGGAGAGAATTCTCTCTTGGGGCCACCTGTATCGAGACCATCCTCAATCCTCCCTTCATCGTCAGAGAATTTCACCAGGGTGTCTTTCTTTTCTGAGAATGTTGCCCTTTGAATCCTCTGACTGCTCCATCCCAGATGTCAGAGCGACAGATGTTAAATCTACTGACAGCTTTATGGTCAATCTGTTTTGCCAGGTTTGCAGTTATCTCGAAACTGATTGCTGGTCCATTCAGTCATCAGATAAATCATGACCATGTTACATGATACAGGATAGCAGACATTTTTGACCAAGAATCCATCCTCATCCTCTATTACAATGGGCATATAGCGAGTATATTTGCTGAGAAATTGACACACACACGTTTACATTGTTGATGTTTTCATATAAAACATACTTGAATTGTAGAAAGGAAAGTATAATACCTATAGCACGCAGTTTGCATCACATCTCCTGATGTTCCTGGACCCTCTTGTGAGTCAGAAAGCAAGACCTGAATCAGAAAACATAACAGAGATAGGACAAGTAAGTTGAAGCATTTCAAGTCATGGCTATCAGAGGGCTGATTTAGAAAAGAAGACTATTCTAATGTACACAAACATGGATCTCTAGGTCAGTGTGACACATTATTTTATGCAGCTTAAGACATTAATTGTGTAACAATATTTTCAGAAAAGGCTAAATGTGAACAATAGACAATGTTTAGGAGCCACAATTACGGAGCTGCTGAATCAGTGCCTGACTCTCCATCTTCAGGTTCCCATACCTGGAAGTAAAAAGCAATATATCAGTGAGCACTTCAAATTTGATTGACAGAACTAGAGCTGAACAAATATGAACATAAATATTGAATTCTATTATTCTGACTGAGAGTGTGTGATTTGCAACAGGGGAATGATCATTCTTACATTACCACTTTCAGTGAAAAACATGATTTTGCAGGGATCTGCACTAAATGCAAATGTTTTCTTAAGTTTGTAAAGTATGTGCAGGCCAGGACACTTCAATATTTACTGTAATTTAAAATGGCTTTTTGGCACATGTTTCATTGTAAAAATATGGCTTCTATGTAAAATCTAGAAACATTTTCACTTAAAAACTCACAATATAAGCAATGTAAGACACAACAAATGTAGCACTCACTAATGTATCAGCTGCACTGAATTCTGCAGAACTTGAATCATGATGATCATCTCAGAGTCTGACAGTCGGATTCTGAGATGGTTTCCTGAGCTGTGAAATACAAGAACAAGTATAAGAAGATTTTAGACTACTCAGAACAACAGACAACTTTTCTTGACAAACAAATCAATTTAAAAGCTCTTCTTGGTTGGTAATTCATTTCACAATTACTTACAAGAGGTAAAGAAATCTTCAGCTGTACAAATGTACAGTGTGATACGTTAGTAGGCCTTCCCCAAGGCCTCTTTTCTTTGAAAGAAAAAAGCACCGGGTTTATCAACATCACACAGGAATTTGATGTCCTTGCCACATGAACAGCAAAAGCTGGTTTAGAAGGCAGCTGGTGTCCACAAAAGGACAATACATTATGATCTGCAACAAAACAAATCAAGTATATTACGTTGCTTTGCACTTCAATTGCATGAACATTTTTAAAAATACAATAACACATAGAAAGACTAATCATTCATAAAACAAGCAATATCCCAACATGGATTACAAGTGTGTCTTAATCACGGCATTCCCGGTGACATGGGCTAAACAAGCCTCAGGCAGTTAAACACGCAAGAATATAGTAGATAGTGGATATAGATAGTGTTAGTGTGTGTGTATTTACTTGGTTTGTGAGAGCTGCCAGGACTATGTAGCCGTCAGTTGTGTCTCAATAGGCTACCTGTTGTCGTTCGCTCACCTGTGCTCTGTAGTAGACTCTGCTCTGAGTGAGAGCGTGCAGCAGTACATCTTGCTCGAAGCTAACACTACACAGCATCCTCTAGTTCAGCTTCATATCAAACCTGGGGCTACATGGCTAACTATAACACATTGACAAGTACAGTCACGTAGCGACAGTAAACACTGACCTTCGTTTTTCTTCCTCGTCTTCTTATTTCTCGTCTTCTTAGCTCTCTCTCCTTCTTCTTCTTCTCAGCTCTCTCCACTTCTTCTTCTTCTTAGCTCTCCTTCTCCTTCTCCTTCTTCTTTGCTCACATAAAAACACAGTTGCACCGGCAGTAATAGTCCCAGGTAATTCACTTCCGTTGTGGATTTTTGTTTGCAGCGTTCTTTTTATTTGCAGCGTTTCTTTTATTTGCAGCAGCATTTCTTTTTATTTGCAGCGTTTCTTTTATTTGCAGCATTGAGGGTTCCCCACGTGCGTTTGAATACCATACCAAATATAAATGTAGAGTAACAAAAACAAAACAAAAAAAACAAAACAAATAAGAAAACAGGGTATTAGTCACTTAGCATTAAGATTAGAAGAACTGCAAAGTTAAACCCTTTTCATTATCACAACAATTTTTAACCGTGCATCAGCTTAATAACTTTTAAAACTTAAAAGTGGCATGAAATAAAATAATAGAAGTTATTCTTTCTTCTATTAACGTCAAATTAGAAATAGGTGAAGTGTGATGTCACACACAGCACCAGCTTCTGAACCAACTGAGCTGGCACCACGGCAAGCACAACATAACAGTCAGACGATAAACATCAAGCCTGGGCCTATAGTGTCCAGCCAAAGTCTGAGTCTAACAAGAAATCAGCTCCTCCTGTGAGGGAGCTAGATTAACATGACTCACGTTAGCCGCAGGTGAAATAGCTGTTAGGCTAATCAGGCCTCGGGTCTGTTGATATTTGGCCGCAGGTGGTGGATTCCTCGGGAGATGAAAATCTCCTCTTCGCTCTGCTCTCCAGAGTAATCTGCAAGCGGGCCAGGAAGCGCTGGCCGAAGAGCGAGGTTGTAGAGCTCAGCCATCACTGCTCGGTACTTAGCTCGTTCCTCGCGACTTCTGGCGTGTAGTCCTCAAAGATCTGGATTGGTGACCCTGGTACTGAAGTTTCCTCGTCTCTTACGAGCCTCCCGAATAATCAGCTCCTTGGCCTGATAGCGATAAAGGCGAAGTATTACTGGTCTGGACCGCGAGCCGGGTTGTGGTTTAGCGGTGAGTGCTCTGTCCAATTCGGGAGGAGACTGAAGAATCTGGTCACCTAGTACTTCAGCCAGGAGTTCGGCAAAGAAGCTTGTGGGCCTAGGACCTCGACCGAGTCTGGGATGCCAATTATCCTAATGGTGTTTCTGCGGCTGCGGCTCTCGCGATCGATAGCCCTCGCTGTTAGCTTGGTGTTGCTATTTGCTAATGCTACACACCTCTCCTCCAGTGCTTGAAGCCGTTGGCTTACAGCTCAGCATGGGATTCCAGTGAGTCCAGTCGCTGACCATGCCCTGTTATCGTTGACTGCATTTTATTGAGTCTGAGTTCCAGAGCAGCGAATGTTGTTTTGAAGTCGGCTGCCATGCTAGCTCTGTGGTCTTCTAGCATGCTAGCTATACTAGCTAGCAATGTGCTGTTGCCCGTCGGAGCGTCTCCTTCAGACTTTTAGACGTTTTGTTGCTTTCGACATTTCTCTATGGTATTCAGGGTTCTAATGTTAGTTCTTCCACCTTCATTCAGTTGGGGTTTTGAGGAAAGGAAGTTTTAAGAGTTATCGCTGTGAGCCTGAGACAATGTTGCTTTCACATGCTCACCCAAGCTGGAAGTCAAGTAACTTAGAAGATATTATTTCTTTTGTTGATCTGCATAATTTGTTACATAGGTGGGTTTCAAGAGGAGTTTCTTTTGGGATATCTGGGAATGTTTCTTTAGATTTTTTAACCCAGTCTCTAATTTGTAGGAATCTGAAGAAACTATCTTTAGGAAGGTTCAATTTTTTTATTTAGTTGTTGAAAATTAGCAAATGCATCATTTATGTATAAGTCAGCAACTGTTTGGATTTTTCTATCCTTCCACCCCGCAACACTGAGTCAGCTATGTAGTGTGAGAGGTTGGGATTACCCACAAAGGTGCCCTTCTAAGAAAAGAAATATTTGTGTCGAGAAGTGAGTGAGATTCTTGCCAAGCAGCAAATGTGTTCAGTATTATTGAATTGTCTGTGAGTGTGGCTAAACATTTTTTGTACCTATGAATGTCACATCCTTAAAAGGCATAGACTTCATCTCGTGTTGTTCTATTGGGACCCATCTAACCTCACTGTTCTCTGCATGCAGCCAGATCCAAATTGATCGGTACTGAGAGGCAAGATAATCATTCCTAAAGTTTGGTAGGTTAAGTCCTCCCCTTGAATATGGAGCCTGTAGAGAGATGAGTATGACTCTAGGGTTTTTCCTTTGCCATATAAAAGGAGTTATAATTTTGTTAAGCTCTTTGAAGAAACTCTTGGGAACATTTATCGAGAGACATTGAAATAGGTAAATAGACTTGGGCAAAATGTTAATTTTAATAGTATTAATTCTGCCTATAAGAGACAGTGGGAGATCCATCCATCTTTGAAGGTTAAGTTTGGTTTGTAATAATAATTTTATATAGTTCTGTTTAAATATATGCTCAACAGATTTGCCAATTTGTATACCCAAATATTTGAAACCAATGTTTCACCATTTCAATGGGTCAGTGCGAGCTCTAATATTGTTGTCCTGTATATTTAGTGGTATAATCTCACTTTTAGTGTAATTTAATTTATACCCTGAAACTGCACTATATTCTTTGAGGCATTTCAATAGAAGGGGGACTGATGTGTGTGGGTCGGTTATATATAATAGGAGAAAATTTAATTAATTTAAAAATTTAATTCTGGCTATGGAGGTGTTGGAGCGGATGGCGACAGCTAATGGTTCAATTGCAAGTGCCAAGAGCAGGGGGGAGCTTGGACAGCCTTGCCTGCAGCCTCTGGATGTTAAATGATTAGCTTTGGGAACATTACAAAGTGTTTTAACATACTGAGTGAATTTCTTTCCAAAGCCCATAGCCTCTAGAGTCTGAAAGAGAAAGCTTGGTTCAATCCTGTCAAATGCTTTGTTTGCATCCATAGACATTATTAACAAATGATTTTGATTTTTTTTTGAGTGGTGTTCAGTATGTGGAGCAGTTGCCAGACATTATCTGCTTCGTACCTGTTTTTAATGAAGCCTGTTTGGTCAACGTGCACTATCTTTGGTATAACATCTTCCAGTCTGAGAGCAATTAGTTTGGATAGTATCTTATAATCTGCATTTAAGATGCTGAGAGGTCTGTATAAGTTACATTTCTGTTTGTCCTTACACGGTTTTGGAAGCAGTGTGATTGTTGCGATTTCCAATGAGTCTGGTAATTTTTTATTTTCTTGAGCTTCTTTAATCATGTTCGCAAGGGGAGTCAACAATTTTTTTGAAAAGGCCTTATAATACTCGACAGGGAAGCCGTCTGGCCTGGGAATCTTGTTATTTTGTAAAGAATGAATGATTTATGTGGAGGGGCTATGGTGTATGTTTGTTATTTGCATAAAAGTGTATTAAAAATGACTGTATGGATCCTTGAGCAGAAACACTGATGTTTATTCACAGAATAAAGTCAGGTTAAAAACACGGGTGAAAGACTAAAAATGGTAAGACTGGGGGGCTGGTAAAAGGTCGTTACAATGAGGGAAGCTGAAAACTGAGGGACAAGGAACTCCAATAAAACAGTCTAGAGTCTTATCTGCAAAGGCAGGGCTGCAGCACACACTGCAGGGCGCCGGCTTAATGACAAGTGGCTCCGTCGCTGTAGAAAGTGTTGATATAATCCGTGCTCGGTCCTGCGGCCTCTTGACGCCGCTGCACCGCACCGTCGTCTTCCTCAGGGCACTGACCTCGAGCTATCAGGAGAGCAAGATGGCAGTCACTACACTTTTAAACACACGTACATACAGTGGGTCACGCTTAGTCGTAGATCGCTACTCACGCAGAGGTGCAGAGTATCACTCTGCCTGCTTCTTCATGGGGCCTTCTAACAATCAGTCCCTGGCTTCTCCGTCCAACGACGATGTTCCAGCTTCGCCTTCCTGCCCTTTCCGCTCGATCCGCTCCCCCTCCTGTTTCCTCTGGAAGCTTATTTAAAGTCCAACAGTTTTATGCTCCACAGGTGCAGGCGATTATGCCGTGGGGAGTCACATCTGTATGGGCTTTTCAGAATAAAAGCACAATACACTCCCAGTGTGCAATACATGCAATAAAATCACAAATAAAAACTACACACTAAAATCTGAAATATTGTAAATTAAAAACACACTGGAGCTAAAAAGACACACAATAAAATCTTACTTTACCCATGTGACACTTGGAGTATCTCCATTTCTGATATATCTGCATCAAGCAGATCTCTATCCTCATCTTGTAATTTGGGAAGAGTTATTCCATCCATAAACCTTTTTAAATCTTTGTAAAATAGTTTGAGTTCTGCATTTATGGAAGGTGAATTATCAAGGAGTCTGCCGTCCTCTGTTGACATTGAGTGTATAAATTCATCAGATGTTTCTTTTTTAATCTTGCCAAGCCAAGAGTTTACTTGTTTTGTTCCCAAATTCATGTTAGTGATATCTAGTTCTGGCCATAGCTGCTTCCTCTTTGTTGAAACATAGATTATTATACTGCATCCTTGTCTTTGTTAATGTATTAAAGTGTTCTTCCTTTTTGGTGGCAATGTAATCCTGTACCTGCTTTTCCAATATCTCTTTCCAATTTAGTTAGTCTCTGTCTAATTTGTTTTAGCTTGTAGGCACTGTATGATAAAATTTGACTTCTCATATAAGGTTTAAGAGCTTCTCAAATGTTGACATGTGAAGAGGAATTTGAATTGGCATCAAGAAATATTTCAATATTGGTAGTCATATATTAAATAAATCCAGGGTCTTTCAACATGTTTTTTTACATCTCCACCTGCAGGTTGGGGGCTGTGGAGTATCTATCATCCAGGAGAGTTTGATAGGATTATGATCTGAGAAGGTAGCTGCTAAATAGGAGCAGTCTATCACTGTGGCCATCATATCCTGTGGCACCAAGAACATGTCAATTCTAGAGTGTGTATTACGCGTTGGTGAAAAGAAAGAGAAATCCCTCTGGTTTGGATAAAGACTCCGCCACACGTCAATTATGCCTATGTCTTTTATACTTTGGTTTGGTGCTGTTGCCACCTTTGATAGTGAAGATGTTTTGGGTGATGATCAAACCAAAAGAGGGTTTAAGACCAAATTAAAGTCTCCACCTACAACACATTAACCCCCAATTGTGGCCAGTTTCATAATCAAATTGTTAAAGAACAACGGGTCATCGTAATTAGGCCCATATACATTCACCAAGGATATCTTGTTCCTATTTATTTCACAGTCTACAAGCAAAAATCTGCCGTTTTTATCCTTTTCAAGTGAATTTAGTTTAAAGTTCCGGTGTTTATTAATGAGCAAGGTGACACCTCTTGCTTTTGAGGAGTAGGAAGAGTAGAAAACATTACCATGTGGTGCATCGCAACCCCCACAGAGGGGAATCTGCCCCGATTCCATGGTAGAGAAAAAACAGACCACCCAGACACACCCAGGCTGCTAAGTGATATACCACCAGAAATATGGACAACATCTCCACATGATGTAGGAAGAGTGGAGACACCTCCAGTCCATATCACACTGAAACCAGGACAAAGTCCAGTGTAGAGACCACAGTATAAACTGAAACCTGAACAGATCGAGGGAATTGCAGACACCATTCAAGGCCTGCTAAAAGCTGCAGTAATCATCCCTTACTCCTCGACCTGGAACACACCCATCCTACATGTGACGAAAGGAGAAGGAAAAGGCCAGAGAATGATCCAAGATCTAAGGCCTGTGAACGCGGCAGCCCCGGATACAGATACACCAGACTCCCACAAGGCTATAGAGACAATCCAGGCCTCTTCAACAATGCTTTGAAGGCACATCGCTACAGCTCCCCAAGATGTTGTCCTGCTACAATATGTAGATGACATTCTCCTGGCTGCACCAACAGCTGAAGCATGTCTCACAGCAACACCTTCCCTGCTCACTCTCTTTGCCAAGGAGACAGGCTACAAAGTGAAGAGAGAAAAAAAGAATTAAAAAAAAAAAAAAAAAATTGTCTGGAGACGCATGGTTTCATTCCTGGGCAGAGAGATCTCACATTCAGGTCACGCTCTGACACCGTCACAAAAGACCTCAATCCTAGCCTACAGCAGACCGACCACTGTGCAACAGATGCTGGCCTTTCTGGGCCTCACAGGTTACAGCAGAAACCACATACCAAGGTATGTGGAACTCACCCAACCACTGAGAGAAATAGTGGCTGAAGTTGGGAACAGAAATCTAACTGCAAGGTCCACCTGGACCCAGGCAGCGGAAAAAGCCTTCATAGCAACAAAGCAGGCACTAGCACAAGCTGCATAGTTCTGAATGCAAAACATTGTCCCTTCTCTACCCACCAGTGGCTGACCCTGACATCCCTCCATCTGTTGTTGTCTATGCTGGAAGCTATACCTGCTTCACCAGAAAGGGTGGAAGTAACAGTGTTGGCATCTTGTCAGACAGTTACTGTAGTGAGACCCTCAGATAATGGCAACTATACTGCATCCTCTTTCCTGAACCAGAACACACCCAGAGCTGACCTGTGGTGGCTCTGTGGAGACAGAAAACTTAGATCATTCCTCCCTACCCCTTGGGAAGGGACCTGCACACTCACTCAGCTACTTATGCCATTCCAGATGTTACCCATAGATGTCAGTAGGTTGTATAAGCAGGTTCCTCATGACCCCACCCATCGTGTTAAGAGGAGCCAGCCAGGAGGGTCATTTCTCACGTGTGGATTGATGCTGTTGGCGTTCCGCAAGGTGTTCCTGATGAATATAAAGCAAGAAACCAGGTTGCGGCTGGATTTGAATCTCTGTTTCATTGGGTGACAATTAGTAAAAATGTTGACTGGATCAATTACATCTATTACAACCAACAGAGGTTTGTCAATCATACTAGGGACACAGTAAAGGGTATTGTTGAACAACTAGGACCAACCTCACTAATGGCCTGGCAGAACAGAATGGCATTAGATATGCTCCTTGCAGAGAAAGGAGGGGTTTGCAAAATGTTTGGAGACTACTGTTGCACCTTTATCCCCAACACAGCTCCAGATGGCAGTATCACAAAAGCTCTGGCAGGTCTGACTTCATTGTCTTATGAATTGGCAGAAAACTCAAGGTAGTGAAGACCCTTTGGAAGTTGGTTTGATCGCCATTTTGGTAGATACAGAGCTATAATTATGTCTATGCTCGTGTCACTGGGGTGTTTTCTTAGCGTGTTGTGGATGTTGTTGTATTCCATGTTTGAGGTCCTTGATTAATCATTTGATTACCACCGCTATGTCCGAGGAGAAGAGGCCTCCCCTGTACCAGATGAGGGAATGGAGTCAGATGACACTGAAGACGAGGCAGCAAGCGAGAATTAAGTTACAGGTGCACTCACAGGAAACTGGTCATCCCGCTGGGAGGATCCAGAGCCTGAGGGAGGAGAGATCAAGTACGGTGGAGGGGTAAGTTGGGAGGACATAGAAGCGGACGGCTTTTAATTCTTCAATGCTCAAATACATTTTTAAAACGGACTTGAGTTCTCCTTACTTGCAAATCAATGAACGTGCTTAACAATAGGGACAGATAAAAAATATATATATTTTTAATGTTGAAATCCCATGTATTACAGAAAATACTCCGTGCAACTGATTGTATAAGTATTTATAGAATTAGCACAAAAAAAATGAGAATTATACTGAATTATTTCATGTTAATTCAATATTACATATAAATTGTGCCTAAAATACACACCAAACATTATTATTGGTGAACATTCAATATAATTAGCAATATTATTTATTTATTAGCAATTAAATTTATTTGAAAAGATCAGTAGGGCAGTGTATGGGGGTGTGATGGAATGGTTGTAATGCAGTATAGGCAATAGCTGAGGTACCAGCACCAACATTAGTGCATGACTGCATTGTCGGTGTGCGTGTGATACATAAAAGGCTATGCCATCAGTCAAACCTAATGCAAAATGAGAAGCAAATACAATTTATAAAAAGTACTGAAATGTAATGAATAATATCACATAAGTATGTGTTGGTAAACAAACCTGTACTTCTCAAGTGATGTAGGACAGTTTTTAGTGACAGCTGTGTGCCAACAGTCCAGGTTGTCTGTGGGTCCGTCTGGCAGGCCACGTGATGTATGGCAGCCATCTGTTCACTATAGAGTAAACTATTTATTGTCTATTATGGGATGTAATGAATGAATGAGGGAGTGATTTCGGGCACAGACAGTATATTGTCAGTTCAGGATGAGCAGTGAAGCGGTTTCCATCCACTGATTTATGCTTCATCTTAATTTGCTCATTTATATTTTTGTCCACCATCTTGTTATCTGCTAACCCTATTCATGCTGTTGACTACAAAGATCTAATTTTCAAATATTTCTATATGTTCATGTTTACAACTTTGCACAGTTATTTGTGTTATGTTTTATGCTGAGAGATGCTGGAAGAATTTTTCTCAGCAGACTCCTTATAACTGATCTGATTTCTTGAGAGTTCTTTCAAAAAGTCAGATTTGGTTACACAGTTACCATCTTTATAAATGTTATTTTTTTTCTAATTTCTTCTCCATTTCTTTTCTGTTTTTGCCTCTGCAGATATCCTATCATCGGTGTCCAATGAAAACCATGTCTAAAAATCGGAGGATGAAAAGACTCAGAATGTAGCTTACAAAATTAACCTAAAACACAATTTTTCCATAATGACACTTTTAGCAACAGATTTATGTTTACACATCCATCAGTGAACCATTAAATATTTGAAATGAATTTACAAGGATTGTGAGTGACAGTGGATATGCACGTTTTTTTAATCAATGGTTCTAACAGTGAATGGGTGGTTCTAAGCCTCTACTCCTGTCTATGGCCACCTCTTTAGATATTAACAATGCTGTCCTGCATTTTTCCACCTAGCGCATTGGCCTAACCAAAGCTGTTTCACTATTTTAGACTGATGTATGTGCATTAGTCTGACTCAGAGTTCAGAGAGATCACAGAGCTCTATCCTTGAATCAAAAGAATATGGACATTCATACATAGAAAAATGTCAAAATCATCAAAATTGTTTTTGATTGGACAACAATGCTACGTTTCAAATGTCATAAGTGATTCCAAACAACTTCAGCAACTTCCTACTTGATCACTGATCAGTGGTATATACATGTTTTCTGGTAACTACTTTGAGCATGATTTCCCTCATGTGTCACCATAGTAAACACAACAACCATATATTGTTTTGCACATAATATTTTTATGATTTAAAGAATATTGATCTGTTGAAGAATTTTCATTTAAACAGGATAAATTGAAACAAAAGTTAGACTAGGTCTGGTTTCCTAAAGAGAGAATGTACAGTAAAAAGTAATTCATGAAATGAATTAGATAAGAAAATATGTTTTATATCACTGCATTTTGTTTTCTGGTTATCTTAGTTTATCACAAGCATAACCTATTGACCTTTAACACATACTATAAATGTGTGTGCATATGCATTTAAAAGAATAATCATTCTCATTAATCATAATCATTAATGAATACGCTTATACAGTACACAATTAAACATTGCATTTTTTTCTTGATCCTACATATTTTTACATACTACTTTACTTATATTTGACTATTTCATTTCCATCTCAGTTTAAACACCCCTGCCTATCACTATAGGATTTTAGCATCACGGGAGCCAGGCTTCAGTATCTGAAGTGTCAGGACGAGTTTGATAGATTTTCTGAACCAGGGGTAGAAAAAGGCATAGATTACAGGGTTCAAACAGGAGTTAAAATGTGCCAGCCATATCTCTGCAGCTGCAGATGAAGCATCGATGGACGTGTCTTCGCCTGCCAGGGTGGGGTAAAAGTATGGACAGAAACAAAACAAAAACACAACTATAACAATACCAAGAGTCCTGGCTGCTTTCATCTCGGTTTTCTTCACCTTTACTGTGCCTGGACGTTGCATTCTTACAACTGCAATATGAGTTTGCATGGCATGAGCCTGAGACACAGCCACCACAAATACTCTGAAATACAGGAGTATGATAACAGTAATGGGTACGATAAAGCTGAAAACAAGGTCAATTACTCCTGCAGTGTGGTTGATTACACACACTCTCCCAAACAGGAGGTAGATCTACCTGGTTGATTCAGGTGATCATTTAAAAGAAGGATCCTATAGCAAATCGAACAAATCCAACACAAACAAACAGAGATTTGTGCTCTCCTCTTAGTGACTTTGATGGGGTAACGTAGGGTCACAAATAGCAATATAGCGGTCAATTGATATGAGCACCATGTTGGCTACTGAGGCAGAGGTAATGATGTAGTCCACAACATAATACAGAGTGCACAGAATGTCACCAAGAAACCAGCAAGCCTCTATGTAGATGATTTCAACCGGCATCAACAGGAGGCCCACAAGGAGGTCTGAGACAGCCAGAGAGAGGAGGAGGAGGTTGGTGGGGTGTGAAGCTGCCTGAGGAGGAAAATATTATCATTATGCATAATATAGTCATAGAAAGTAAAATACTGTCAATTCATCAAAAAAAAAAAAAAAAGTCAGTTCATTAATGATAACATCTGAGAGTATTATATATGCCTGAAGTGAGAGATGGAGATGATGACCAGCAGGTTAAGAGCTACAGTGATCAGAGAAATAGATGAGAGAAAAACATAAATCAGCATGGCTTCAGTCTTAGGATGCGTAGGTTTCTTGCAGGAGGAGTTCAGCTGTGGATAGCAGAGTTCAGCTCTTTCCATGGCCTCCATCATTAGAGACGAGAAGCTGCTGAGCTCCGACAGCTTTGCGGTCAGAACTCTGTTACACACCTCATTTATCACTCTCCTCCCTTTGCGTCCACCACACTACAGCGCAGGTTTTCTCACGCTTTACTTGGAGACTGATGTCCCCCCTCCCCCAATGTTTTTTTCATATTGTTAAGGCCTACTCACTCTGTTTTTTTTCTGGTTTTCTCTTTGTGTCTCTGTCTTTTTTGGAACCTAAACCACCTCTCCATCTTTGAACATTTCAATAATAACCTGTTGATGTTTTATCAATTAATTCTTAAAACAATGGGTATTAGCTTCTTGGTCACGGGGTGGCAGAGATCTATGACAAACCATCACATCTGATGGTGTTGTAGCTATGGCTATCATGTCACGTTTGTGGCCACCAGATGAATACAAATACTATATTTACTATCCATTACCTCTATTTTGGTCTCCACAAACTTCTAAAAAATATGTTTCTTTAGCAGCTGGATGCAGTTTCTTCTTGCCTACATGTGAGAATGAGGTTTGCTGGGTTAAATGGCTTCTTGAACCATAGGGTCGTGTTAGCTTTGGGGTGGATGCACCTGGCATTCAGAATAATCTGATGTCTGGTTTTGGGAATTGCATCTGTGGCTGACTGCACCATTAATTGGGCAGTGGCAGCTGGTGAATAATATATAGGGGCTGTGACAGTCACGTTCATACAAACTGCAGGATATCAGTGCTCCTGTAAAATGGAAACCATTCAATGCCAATATTAAAAAGTTGCAGAATTCTTACACACACAAAAAAAATAAAGAGCATATTCCACAAACAAATGTGCTGTTCGTAGTAAATAGGCAACATAGAGGCACACACAAAAAAAAAAAAAAAGAGAGTGGAAGGTGGACAATTACTTTGTAGATAGACTTAAGTTTGTAGAATATACAAACAGAATATACAGCTATGGAACAAATTAAGAGACCACTGCAAAATGTTCAGTTTCTCTGGTTTTACTATTTATAGGTATGTGTTTGAGTAAAATTACCATTTGTTTTATTTTAGAAACGACTAACAACATTTCTCCCAAATTCCAATAAAATAAAATAAAAATAATGTATATTGTCTTTTAGCATTTGCATTTGCAGCTAATGACAACTGGTCAAAATGACCAAAAACATGCAGTGTTTTCAGACTTTGAATAATGCAAAGAAAACAAGTTCATAATCATTTTTAAACAAATCAATACTAATGTTACTAATGAGTTCTGGAATCAATATTTGGTATGAGCAACCCTGATTTTTTTTTTTTTTTTTTTGGCCTTTTCAAGCTTTATTTTGATAGAGACAGCGGCAGAGTGACAGGAATGTGGGGAGAGAAAGAGAGACAGGGAATGACATGGGAGATAGAGCCACAGGTCGGATTCAAACCCTGGGCTGCCACGGCAAGGACTGAGCCTTCGCATGTGGGGCAGCTGCTCTACCAGCTGAGCTAAACGCCGTCCCACAACCCTGATTTTTAATCACAGCTTTCATGCGTCTTGGCATGCTCTCCACCAGTCTCTTTTTTTACTTTTAGAGTTTAACTCCTCTGCACATTTTTCATTCCTCTGTACATATTTAAATCCTGTGCAAATGTTTAATTTCTCTGCAAATGTTTAATTTCTCTGTACAAATTTAGATCTATCTCAGGTTAATTTTAACGTATGGTTACTGTGTTATAGGTTAATTCCAATGTATGTTCAATGTATGTTTGCATGCTGCTACTGGATGCTTAGATTTCCTTCGGGATCAAAAAAGTATCCATCTATCTAGCTGTTGGGTTAATTTTTGCCACTCCTGGCACAAAAAAAAAAAAAAAAAAAAAAGAAAAAAACAAGCTGTTTGAGGGCTTGTGATCATCCATCTTCCTCCTGATCACATTTAAGAGGTTTTCAATGGGGTTCAGGTCTGGAGATGGCCTTGATCTAGTGGTCCTTTATCCACATCTTGATTGGCCTGGCTGTGTGGCATGGAGCATTGAGCAGTAACAGTCCTGGTTTGGGAAACATTGTCAGAACAGAATGAAGTAAGTTGTCATCCAGGATAACCTTGTACGTGGCTTGATTAATGCGACCTTCACAAAAACAAATCTGCCCGATTCCAGCCTTGCTGAAGTACCTCCAGATCATCATCGATCCTCCACCAAATTTCGCAGTGCGTGCAAGACACCGTGGCTTGTAGTCCTTTCCAGGTCTACGTCTAACCATTAGATAACCAGGTGTTGGGAAAAGCTGAAAATTTGACTCATCAGGGACTCAGACCGCATGGGAGCAATTCATGGAGGGCTTCAGAGTGGGTGCACTGCAATAGCCCTGTGGACATCTGCCATCATTCTCGCGGAGGATCACCTGGCTGTCCCCTCTCGCGACTAGGCCCATTCCCTGCTCCCTCGACCCTCCCCTGATCCCCGTACTAACACTCTCTGTTTTCTTTCCACCCCAGGTTCCAGCCGCTACAGGCGCTGCTCTCGACCTACAGAGGGTCCATCAGGCGGCAGGGCAGGAGTGCTGGAGGTGTAGACAGCCCAGACACTTCCACCATGAGTTCCGCTCATGGAGGTAGGCCAGGTAATTTGGGTTGTCGCCCTCCAGCACCCTCCCGTCCAGGAGGGACATACAGTGTTCCAGTAAGGAAGGTACATATCAGGCAATGGTGGACTCTGCACTTACGCAGTTCATAGTTTACCAGAATTTGATTCGACCCGGGGCTTTGATAGAGACAGGTTGGGTGGATATCAGGTGTGTACATATACACAGATACCCTGTGGTACCAGTGGAAATTCGGTTTAAGGGCAAAAAGCATAGTGTTAAGGTTGTGGTTAGTTCCAGCCTGCCACACCCCCTGATTTTGGGTATGGATTGGCCCGGGTTCGATAGGTTAGTGGGGCAGTGTTTGGGTTTGCACTCATGGCTATTAGGGTCATGGGATATACTCTGTGCTCAGTGGTGACGTGAGATTGTCCGACACTGCAGATGTAGAGGGGGAACCGGCGGTGCTATCACATGAGGCTCTGCAGGTTGCCATGTTTGACTCCATGGAAGATTTTACACTCCAGCAGTCTCGTGATGATACTCTACGCTTTGCCTTTGACCAAGTGATGAAAATTGATGGTCACATGGTGCGCCCTAACATAGTGCTGACATATCCACACTTTTCATTGTGCAGGGACAAATTATACAGGGTGAGTTGCGACACTCAGACAGAGGAAATAATAACCCAGCTGTTGGTACCAACGGGAAATAGATTTTTAGGCGGCTGACTATAACCCAATGGCTGGACACATGGGGGATGACAAAACACTGAACCTTGTAATGGCACGATTCTATTGGCCAGGCATTTGGGCAGATGTGCGCTGCATCTTGCCCTGAATCCCAGTTGGTTAACCAACTGGTCATCCCGAAAGCACCTTTGCGCCCATTACCACTGTTTGAGCGTATTGGGATGGACCTCATTGGGCCATTTCATCGGAGCGCACAGGGATATCATTTGTGTTGGTGCTTGTGGATTACGAAATGTGATATCCAGAGGCAGTGCCTCTGCGCACCATCTCTGCAAAGTGTTGCACAGGCACTGTTTCAGGTTATCTCCTGAGTTAGGATTCCGAAAGAGATCCTGACTGACCAGGGCACTTCATTTATATCACATTCACTTAGGGAACTGTATGGATTATTGAGCATCAAGTCTATTCGGACCAGTGTGTACCATCCTCAAACTGACGGCCTCATTGAGCGCCTTAACAAGACTTTGAAATCCATGATCCGTTTTTGCACGATGATTGGTGGCTAGATCCTCTGTTGTTTGCAGTGCGCAAGGCCTACACAGGATTTTCATGTGTGCATGTGCCTTCGCTGCCGTTCGGCTCGCCGCTGAGCATATCCAGGTGGCCTTGGCGGCTTCTCGGTTTGAGCTCCTGAAGTAGTTCCGTGTCCAGTCCCTTAGCTGATCTTTCAGCTAGGTCATAATTTCCTGTTTCAACTCCGCCTTCTGATCAGCTTTCTGCAGGTGAGAATTTGGGTTATCCGTCCCCCCCACAGCTGTGCATATTACAGTTCATCTGGCCATTTCTGTCCGCAATGCTCTTCTTCTAATAGTTGGGCCTCCTGTCAAAGGGCATCAAAAGTTCCATCTCGCTCTGACGAGCATATCTCCTCGGGGTCTGGGTTAAGGGTCCTTCCTCCAGTCCAAGCAGGAATTTCCCTTTCAGGTGGTCATTGATGGGGGACTCGGGGACTAGCTAGTGTACAAGGTGCGACCAGAGCGGGGAGGGAAGGATAAGGTTTTACACAGGAACTCCCTTAAACTGTGTACAAATCAACCTTTGCAGCCAACCAGCGAGAGACATGCAGGAGTACCCATGTTTTATTGCTTCCCGAGCCCCAACATGCCTGCTGACTTGGAAGATGGACCTGTGCGCACTTGTCTAGACCAATCTGGGAGTGCCACCAGCATGCTACAGGACGTAAGAACTGTTGCAGAGACTGCTACCCTTTAGCTGTGGGGGGATGTAATAGGGTTAGTTTTTTAGAATGATGCATGCATTTTAATTTTGTGTTTGAGTGCCCTTTTGGTGTTTTTATAGTTGTTTTTCGCATGCCTTTTCCGATTCCCCTTGAACATCCCACAGACGCTAACAAGCTAACAGCAAGCAAGCACCAGTTGTGAGAGAACCTGGACTGGACTGGAGCGTGCAGCAGACAGCGGCAGCTGATGGTGGCTGGGCAGGTGGTGGACAGTGGTAGCTGGAGTGGGTGGCTGATGGTGGTTGGAATGAGTGGCTGACAGGACCTGGAGCGGACGGCGGCAGCTGACGTCGGCCCGGGCAGGCAGTGGGCTCAAACAGGCTGACAGCAGGACAAAGGGCGGGTAATCTGATTTTTTTATTAGTATTGGGTAAATGTTAGACTTTTACCTCAAAGTCTCTTCTGCTTACCCCTGATTTTTTAAAAGAACCTGTGTTTTTACCTTGTTTTAGCTTAGAGTCCTAGGATCTTTTTAATCTAAGTGCCGTTGTCGGCGACTTTTTAACTTTATTTATAGTTTTAACCACACGCTTTTCTTATTATTATCTGGTGTTGTGAAATTTACACAGACCTAGCTTGTTTTTTTTTTTTTTAAAGGAAAATTATCTAAATCTCCTTATGATGGCTCTATTCCATGGTTTATAGAGCATAGTAATGACATTTCATTCGTTTTATGGGTATTTTAATGACCAATTCAACAAAAACAACTGAAACCTCTTAAATAGTGTTCTAATAATTTTGGCCACCATTCATCACAAAAAAGAAGTCAGTTTTGTTTCTACTAATTACCTCATAATACATAAGACTGATGCCACTAGTAATGAGTGACATAATGCCATTTTTGTGCATTCATTTTTGTGTGTGTTCTTAATGAACGTATCGCATTAGGTGCTGAGGTTGCATCACATAGTTTTTCTCTCACAGTATAACACCTCTGATTGCAGTGATGTCATCATGTGACACTAATGAAAGAAGGTGTGAAAACCTTAACAGAAAACAAACAATACACACCGAGCTGTTCAGTGTCCAGAGACAAATTAAATGTGAAAGACCTTAATGACTGTGTGTGTGTGTGTGTGTGTGTGTGTGTGTGTCGCTGAGCTCCCCTATGTACAGTGAATGTATACTTTCTAAACTCTGAAGTCTGAACTTTGTTCTGTATGGAGTCCACTATAGGATAATTACTAACACTGTAACCTTTTTTAAAAATATAAATTCAATGCGATCAGAAGTCTGTTTTCTCAAGTCAAACATGTCATCCTAAATATTCACGGCATGGAATGCATTCTCAGGAATATGAATAAGATTATGATAAAGCTGTATGAGTAAACTCATTAACAAGGTTAATGTTATCGCTGTCATCCCCACTCTGTGCCCCATACACTCACAAGAATACTTTACAGCACTAAGTCACACACCACAAACAATTTCACAGATTTTGGTGAAACTGGATCATATTTTATGGAGAAAATGTTCTTTGTTTTCCCTAAGATGTCCTACGGTTGCTCCACCTCAACTCTGTGATTTGCAGAGTTTCCTGGTACTTCCATTGTCCAGCTAGATTGCGAGATAGGGTTGTGTCGGCCGTGAACATATCGTTCAATTTGAACTAATCTTTTATATGACTCGGGAGTAATGAGTAGTCCCAGTGAGTGATTTGTTAATTTTCATGCAGTACGTTCCCTCACGCATGGCATTAGTTCACAACTCAACGTACTGAGGGTACGGTCGAATAGTCAAAAAATCAGTTCCTAAGTCCTTTCTAACCATTTTTCCTTGACCTCGATAGAAAACGTAACAAGGTCAAGGAAAGATGTGAAGGAGAATTCAAAAGGAGTTAGGAGAAGATGACTGCAGTGTTCAGAGAATCCGACTCCACTTACACTTAGACTACTTCATCACGCAACAGTGAATGGTGATGATGTCGAATGCCGTGGTGGAACTACAATGTTCTGAAGATGGACCATAAAAATCAACGTTCTTATGAATATTATTTAGGCGATTACCATGATTGGAAATTAAATGTAAAAAAAAAAGAAAAAAAAGACCACATGTCACAAAAGTGCAACAAAATGGTCATATTGAGAAAGGTTGATCTTGCACCCGTCCCTTCATATGTATAGACTAAATACCAATAGATATGGTTGAATGAAAACTGATAAATCATAGCACACTTACAACGTTTAGTGTTACAAATCCACTACTGTACATGTTATTATTATTCTTTTAAAGCATACCTTTATTATGTGTCATATCATGTTCACATATACACAACTTATAGTATCAATAAGTAAATAAATATACATCAAAATGAGATGAAATGAGATCCTATGTCATTATTCTTAATTTTCAACATATTGAATCAGAAAAGTCAACCATATTGTCATGATTAACTTCCTGATTCTGATCCGATTATAAGATGGCCTATGAATATAATAGTATTAAGGTCCAGTGTGTACAATTTAGACTACACAGAATATGGCAGAACTGGATTATAATATGCATATGCAAGTGTGTCTGTAAATAAACATGTTTTCATTTGTGTATAATCACCTAGAACCAGTAGATCCTGATGAGCATGCCCTCAATCAGTGACCTATAAAAGGTCAGCTGGAGAGTATCAGAATGGTAAAGCAAAATGGGAGATGTGGAGCTTGCTGCTTGCTCTGGTTTGTGTTTCAGAGAAACAAAGAGAGAATCACAGGAGGAGGGTATGACGGCGGTGGCTCATAGCACTGTGCTCACAATGGTAAGAGGATGCTGATATGGTTTTGAACACAGATGACTAGGAGGGTGCTTAAATTGTACATTCCATTAAAGCATTGTTGTTTCTGTAATCTGTAATTCTGTAATCTAGAATATAACCGTTGTTGTGCTTTGCCTTACTCAACATGAACAATTTATTAGGTTTTAGAAATAAAACAAGAAAGGAAAAGACTGCACACTCGTTATGAATTTACACTTTATTCTATTTCACTTTGTCTATTGTCTTTTACAGGACAGGAGCGAAATTTATGCCACCCCAAACAGCCATGTCCCTCTCTTAGACATCTATTTGGATCAGTCAAAACTCATCCACTATGACTACTGCTTGTCAATTACCTCAATTGAGGCACTGGTGGCCCTTCTCAGGAGGGAGAAGACCCATGGCTGGGGTCTGCACATGGAGGTCCTTATCACAATGTACTGGTTGGCACATGGACTGTCATACACAGTTGTCTCCAGGATCTTTGATACACCGGATGTGTGCTGCCATCCTCTCGCTCTTGGGCAAGGTGGTCCATTTTCGATCAGTGGCACAGTGTGCTGAAGTTGGTCGTGGCTTCCAGCACCTAGCCAACAGCTCAGCCACATTCGCATCAAGGCTCCTCATGGTCTACATGGACAGGATTACATAAACCGGAAGCTCTTCCACTCTGTCCAGCTGCAGGCCATTTGTGATAGCACTGGCAAATTTCTGGACGTATTTGTTGGCTACCCTTGGTCAGTCCATGACACCAAGGTACTAAGAAATAATCCAGTGTTGTCAGTGGCTGTTATCCACCACCTGACTATTTCATTGTGGGAGATAGAGGATACCCCAGTCTGTCAGCACTAGTGACCCTCATCACTCCATACCAGGAGCAAGTGCAGGGAAGAGTGGAGGCCGCTTTAATGCACATCATGCCAGAGCCCGCTCAACCATAGAGCGGGCCTTTGGCATGATAAAATCACGGTGGCAAGGAATTTTCTTCAGAGCCCTGGAAGTGGAGCACACCTTTGCACCCAAGGTTGTTGCAGTGTGTGCAGTGCTCCACAACATTTGTATCACTGCTGGGGACACCCTGAAGCCAGCTGCAGAAGAGGATCCTGTGCCACAGCCACCACCACCTGTGCAAGAGGATTATGGAGGTCAACATTTAAAGGACAGATTGGCAGCACAAGTGTCTGCCCCAAATCGGTGTCCCTCACCTCTGCACAAGCATGATTATTTCATTTTGTAAATTGAAAGAATTGCTTTTTGTTTCAGTGAATTGAAAAAGTTTTCTGCTGCATTTTGTTTATACATATATAAATCAACTTTCCTTATTTTACACAGTGTTTGTCATATTTATTGCAGTGGATCTTTATAATGTGCAAAACCCATTTGATGCCTAAGAAACACTAAACTCATTAACTCAGTGGTAAAGGAGCTTTAAACTGATCTACATAATGTTTCAATGTAAATGAACAACATGATGGCTCTGTCCTTCACTTTAAGCCGACATGGAAAGCCTGCAGTTCCAGCACTACAGCTTTGACTGCAAATGGTTTGGAATATGTGACCACCACACTGATGGTGAGAACGTATAGGGACATTAGTATTTTCAGTGATATTGATCACAACAGGTCAGGTAGTGCGTGTGTTTCTATACTTGAATCTCACGTTTTGAAGTCAACACAATAGGACTCTTTGCTTTGTTTTTATTTTTTTTTTCACCAGTTCACTGAACAGGTTCAGGAACTGTTCATTCTGTTCATATATCAGAATCAGAAATACTTTAATAATCCCAGGGGGAAATTATTTAAAGGCACGTCTCTGGCTTCCTCCTTCTCAGCCTGCTTTTTAAGAAAGCTGAGCACACTCATGCCCCTTCTTTGTCTTTTTGGAGGTGGCTGGGAGCTAGTGGACAGCATGGAGTCCTCCTCCTCCTCACAACTTGAGTCAGCATAGCCTGATGGCACTTCACCTCCAGATGTGGGTTTGGTACAGGGTGATGCTTCAGCAGCAGGCAGGCCAGGATTTGATGCCGAGCATGAGGCAACAAGGGTGGGAGGCTGAATAGATGGCCTCTCACCAAGTGCCTAATGCATGGCATCAAACCATGGCCAAGTACAGTAGCTGCTGATGCCTCACCACTCAGTACGTTTACATGCACAGCTTAATTGAGCTATGCTCAAAATTCGATTTTGGCATCTAATCGGACTTCTGTCCATGTCCCAGTTTACATGTAACTGAGAAAATCGAATAACTGATGGAAATGTGTCCTTCTCCTCAACACTAGGTGTCGATATGCGTCGTTTCAGCGGGTTAATAAGGCCCCCTTTCCGGTTTACCTATTACGTCACATAATAATAAACAACTGGACTCAGGCGGCAGACCGGCATTTTCAAACAACAGCAAGATGGATAATCGTACAGCTTTGTTCCCACTGAAGAGCTGCTCCAGTTTAACAATTTCAGCATCTGACTTAAGTTAAATAATTTAAATATTTATTATTCGTTTCTTTTTGTGACCAGTTGGCTTTAAATGCTGCTACCACAAGGAACTGTGGCACGGCATTACCTCCTTTCCTTTTGTAAAGGATGGTCTGGTGTATCCTATGCTAAAGGAGATAATAAAGGAAGCATTGAAGCTCCTTTCCTTATCAGTTTGAGAATTGGAACAGCTCTTATCATGGCAACTATGTAAATATTTCCGGTCATTTCACTCAGTTAGGAAGATTCCTAAGCAAATTTGACTATTCGACCACACCTCAGTCTCTCTTCCATTTGTCACGTGACAGGCAACTCAGCCACAGGCCTGTGTGATGAGTAGTGGTGTATGAATCGCGCTTCATCCGGATCATTAACCTGGATCCTCTAACTGACTCGGGATTAACGAGTCATAGTCTCCACTAACCCGGATCTTTACCATCCTACACCCGCGCTAACAGCGGGCCATATCGCAAGTTAAAATGATAAAATGCGCCATTCACTCCTCTCCTTTAAACCTGTACAATCTCATTACAACACATCCCAGTCCAACCGCCTAAAAGGCTGCCAGAAATTCTGTTATTATTGTGGACAATAAACTCGTTTCCACCTCTAGAATAGCTTCAGACAGCTGACAGCGGGTCAGTGTCTGCAGGAAGGGTCAACTTCCTGCAGAGCAGACTCAGACTCAGTAACACAGACCCGGATTCAGATTCAGATCCATCCTGCATGAGTAAATCCGTACAGAGCCGAGACTCAAGAGACTCGAGAGACTCAGGAGACCCGCAGATCGCTTACTGATCCAGCAGACCCAGATGACCCAGATTCACTGATTGAACCGAGTCGACTGGATCTTTTCCTCCGTACAGTGAAACGAGGCAGATTCAGACTCAGATGGAGTTCACAGAGTTGTGTCGTCAAAAAGACTTCCTCCGGTCAAATGTAAGAAGATAAATACAGCAATAAACAAGATGATAGAAACTTTATTTAAACCACAAACACTCGTTTTATGGAGCTGAGGCTAATATAGCTCATAGGCTAAAAACAATGTGAGAGGAGCGTAACGAAATTTACGTAATTAACGTAATTCTATCTGCAGCATTATATGTTGTTATTAATAATGCTCTTATTCGCCACACTTGGTTTAACACAATTAAGTGTTAAGAAACTTTAGAGGATAGGCTAATACAGCCTAATCTCTGTGAGAGGACCATTTTATTTGCAGCATTATGTGTTAGCATAATATGTCGTCAATAATTATGGAATTATATTTGCTACATTTTTATTATGTCATTTACTGTATTTACAGTTGAATGAATGATGACTGTGAGTTATGAGAATATAATACTGTATTTGTGTCAGTTGAATATAATGCAGCTAAATAAAAACATTTTGAACTACTACTACAGCCTCATTCTTAATGTTAGAGAATGTTTAATAAGATGAAAATGCAAAGTTTTATTTCCTGCATCAAAATTTCAAATGCACAAACAGTAGACTGCCCTCCTCTCTACTAGTTTGTAGTCCAAGACAGTGGAACTTGTGTTTCACTGGTAGAATGTATATGCTTATGGACATACTGACTCAAAGGACTCATAAGATAGCCATAAGAGGGCTACAGCGCTGCACTAGTAAATTAACAAAATGACTCAAAAAAAGATTTGTTCAATTTACTGTCTGAGAGTAAGTGATTCTGAACTTCTCAATACTATTGCGAGAGGATTGGACTGACCTCTGTCAGTGAACATTGAATAATTAAATGTTCATATGAATGTACACTTATTATGTTCAATTGAACCAAAATGAATTTATCAATTCGCTAATGTGAGATTTTTGTTTATAAGTCCTTTGTGTTTCATCTACACATTTTCTACATTTCTAAATCGGCTTTAATCAAAATATTTCACATTTATTCTGCATTTTACTGCCATGTTTAGTATTTCTGCATTATTGTAACATGCTTGCAGAAACTACTTCCTATTGTTTTCACTTATCACATTGTGCAGTGTATTTGATACAGAAACATTCAGAGTGTATTCACCAAAGAAAACAGTTCTATTTTGTTTTTAAATTATCTCAAACATTTCTGCAAGGCAGTTGCCACTAGTAATGGGTGACATAATTTGCCCTTTTTGTGTGTTCATAATGTGAATATTGTATTATGTGATGATGTGACAAAGTTGCATCACAAATGTTTGATCATGACAGCTAAAAATAACCTCAGTTTGTTTTCTCTCACAGTATAACACCTCTGATTGCAGTGATGTCATCATGTGACACTAATGAAAGAAGGTGTGAAAACCTTAACAGAAAACAAACAATACACACCGAGCTGTTCAGTGTCCAGAGACAAATTAAATGTGAAAGACCTTAATGACTGTGTGTGTGTGTGTGTGTGTGTACATGTGTGTGTGCAGCTCCCCTATGTACAGTGAATGTGTACTTTCTAAACTCTGAAGTCTGAACTTTGTTCTGTATGGAGTCCACTACAGGATAATTACTAACACTGTAACCTTTTTAAAAATATAAATTCAATGCGATCAGAAGTTTCTCAAGTCAAGTATGTCATCCTAAATATTCACGGCATGGAATGCATTCCCAGGAATATGTATAAGATTATGATAAAGCTGTATGAGTAAACCATTAGAGTAACATGAAGCTAGATAACGTGGATTAACATAAGTATTTAAATGTCCTGGCTGGATGCTACACTGATTTGTAATCAGGTTAATGTTATCTCTGTCATCCCCACTCTGTGCCCCATACGCTCACAAGAATACTTTACAGCACTCAGTCACACACCACAAACTATTTCACTGATTTTGGTGAAACTGGATCATATTTTATGGAGAAAATGTTCTTTGTTTTCCCTCTGATGTCCTACGGTTGCTCCACCTCAACTCTGTGATTTGCAGAGTTTCCTTGTGGACAGTGAAGTAAACTGCCGCCAGCTGTAGCTGCTGTTAGCTAATGTTAGCTCAGTTTGTTAGCCAAACTGCCCAGACTGTGAGTGTTTGTACCACAGTTAGTTAGTTAGTTAGTTAGTTAGTTAGTTAGTTAGTTAGTTAGTTACCTAGCTAGTCTTACATCTTGTGTCTTGGGCCCTTTCTTGTATGCGGGCAGATTGTATGCAGGAGCTGTTGTGGGGCACTCCTGTGGGGTTGAAGGCATGCTGAGGTTGGCCTGATAAACAGCTACCTGGCCTGTTGTAGTAGGTCTGCCACGATTAAAAAGGGAGCGAACTTCTTCATCAGAAGAACAGTATTGGGCAGGGGTATCAGGAGGATTTTGGCCCGTACACGCATTCACCAGTATGTTAATGATGTCCTCATTGTTTAATATTGCTGCTACGATAATTCGAGCGGACTGACTCATTGTCACTCACTTTTTGCTGCAGCATCCACACGTTACACAAGATGTCGTGAAGTCTGACATCAGTCAAGTTTCATTCCATATATTCAAAGTTTCATTCAATATTCAAGGTTAACTCCATATATTCAAGGTTCATTTCATATATTCAAAGGTTTCATTTCCTGAACAGCATGCCATAACATATGTATATATATGTATGTATGCATGTATGTATGTAGATATGATATGATATATAGTATATGCATAATATATGCATAATAAATATGTGACTATACAAGCTATACATACTATAAATAATATACTACGAATATAAATATGTAAATCGAATGTGAAAAAAATATGAATATTGTATGAATATGATATATAATATTAACATGGTTTATATTAACTCAACTCAACTTTATTTATTTATATAGCACCTTTCATACAGAATTGTAGCCCAAACTTCACAGAGCAGAGTAAAAACAGAAATAGACAACAACTAACAGTTCTTAAGGCAACAGAGCAGTTGCATGAAAAACTAGAGATTAGAAGAAGAGTAAAAGCATAAAACTACAACAACAAAACAAATAAGAAGTAAATTAAGACCTATAGGGTGCAAAGCATAATTTAAGAACAGTTGCAGTAAAAGTAGATAAGACCTGTATAGTGAATAAGCACCAGAGATAAAAGTAACAGGGAATGATCAGGACCTAAAAACTAAGCAGTGAATGGTAAAAAAATCTTAGGTAAAAGCCAGGCTAAAGATATATGTTATGTATCTTTGTCAGTACTTGGGCTGCAGAGTTCTGTATTACTTGTAGGCAGCCTAGTGTTTTTTTTTAGGAAGACCAGACAGAAGGGCATTACAGTAATCGAGTCTTAAAGTGATAAAAATATGAATTAGTTTTTCTGTGTCAGCCTTGTTGATGAATGGTCTGACTTTGGTGATATTTCTAAGGTGATAGAAACATGGTTTGGTTATGTTTCTTATATGGGCCTCAAAGTTGAGGTCGGAATCAAGGGTCACTCCCAAGTTTTTGACCTGATCTTTTGTCTATAGGGCCAGGGACTGAAAATACTGGGAGAGGTGTTCTCTCTGGGCCCTCAGATAAAACCTTGAGGGACTCCACAGGCAATAATGTTTACATCTGATGAGAAATCAGCCAGTGTCACAGTGAAGTCGCGCCCAGTCAGATATGACCTGAACCAATTCAAGGCCACACCTGAGAGGCCAACCCAATTTTCAAGTCTGTTTAGTAAAATATTATGATCGACTGTGTCAAAAGCTGCACTAAGATCAAGTAGGACCAAAACAGAGAGTTTGAGTCATTATTGATTCTAATATCATTTAGTACTTTGACCAGTGCAGTTTCTGTGCTATGGTGCTCTCTAAAACCAGAAAAGTCTCTAAGATATTATTAATTGTAATAAAGTTTGTTTAAAAACAATTTTTTCTAAAATCTTACCTAAAAACGGGAGGTTTGAGATTGGCCTGTAGTTGTTAAAATCTGAGGAATCTAGGTTAGTTTTTTTAAGTTGTGGTTTGGCTATTGCCGTCTTAAAAACTGGGGAAAGTGCCAGTAAATAATGAGTGATTGACGATATCTAAGACTTCCTCTAAAAGGGAGCTAAAAACAGATTTAAAAAACGAGATAGGTATGGGATCAATTGTGCAAATGGAGGGTTTTAGCCATAGACATATATACATAGACGCCTCATTGAGCAGGTTGGTCCGTTGCTGCGTTACGTTAACACGTTCGCCATATTGGATGTGGCAGGTCTGCCCCGTAAACTAATAAAAGGAAATGGACTGAACTTCATAAAGCGCCTATCTACAAAGTGCTTTAAGATAATGCCTCTTATACACCCATTCACACACACACACACACTAATATATCTGGGAAACAAATAGGCACCAAAAACAACATATGTAACTTTTAAAGTGATGATTATAAATGTCCTTATATTTAGGATAGAAGTAAGCACCAAACCAATGTATGTATTTTTCTAATGCTGAGTGTTTACAGCTAATAATGTGTGTAACACTGTTACTGTGTTGCCTCAAAGGCATTTCTGTTGTTCATTGTAATGTGTGCTTTAAGATAAGTCATTCTTGCGTGTTGTAGTCAAATAATAAGAGCAAAAGGGTTAAAAAGTTTATTAAGAAGACTTTATTTTGACAGTCGAGTCACCGCTGACATCACTTCCTGATAGGTCACATGTGTTGGTTGACTTCCTGTTTAGTTCTTTTCTCCTTGGATTGAGAGTGAGGCAGACATGCTCTGAAGCTATCCTAGCCATCCGCTGAAATATTGTACAGGCAACGCCGTAAGTGCATACATTTCATGTGTAAGATGTTAAAAACAATAAATAGCGATAGCTGCTAGAATATATATTTCATTTGTTAGTAAAAAAGGACATTTTGTCTATGTTATTTACATATTTAAAAACGTTCTGCTGATGATGATTACAGTAATTCATTGTGCCTGTAACTATGTTAAATCATGTTTTATGTTGTTTAAAGTGCAATATTTGTTGTATTTACAGTTTTCACGAATGTCATTGAAGACTGCTGAGTAAGCGGTCAACTTCACCACGACTCATGTTTTCATTGGACTCGGTTTAACTCGGTGTTGAAACAGAGTTGTTACACTCTGAGTGAGAACGCTACAGTGGCGGCACTCAATGTTTCCAAGTGGTCGAGATGGCAGCTAGCAACAAGTCAGGAGCAGCAAGTGCTAAGAGTAACGCATCGTCGTCATCAAGTGTAGCTCGTGCTAGAGCTAAAGCAGAAGCTGCTAAGGTAAGAGCTTCATATGCTAGCCAGGAGGCTAAATTAAAACTGGAAAAGGCTGCTAAAGAGGCAGAAAGGAAAACAAGAGAGGCTCAAAATGAGTTAGAGACTGCTAGAATCGATACGGAACTGGAAGTGCTAACGCTACATCGTGAAGCAGATGCAGCCATCGCGGAAGCACAAGTGTTGGAGGATGTGGATGCCATACTGGAAAATAAGAAATCTGACTCAGAGGAAAGGTTCAGACAGCAACGCACCAGTGATTATGTTCAATCTCAAATTGGGCAGGATCAGCCTACCTCTCCACCAGCACCGTTCCCGTCTATAAAACCTCCAGACCATGCTGTATCACAGGACAGTTTCAGGACGTGGCAGCCACCTGGAAGCATAACAGAATTTCAACCTACCAATAACAAGATGAAGCTGGAAAAGGGAGATGACACATACTTACCTGTACCGAACCTGTCTGAATTGAACAGAGCTGAGCCAAAAACTGACACCAAAAGAATAAACTCTTCCACACACGTACATGCTCAGCCATACACACCCCCACATATGCTTCCAGCTACCACACCACTCCCTTCAGACCCTCTGGCACAGTATTTGCACGAGATCTTGTTGTGTCAGGTCTGTACCAATTTGATGATAAGCCGGAGAACTTCCGTGCATGGCAGTCCTCATTCACCAATGCAGTGGCTGAAGTCCAACTCACAGCAACACAAGAACTAGACCTCATGACCAAGTGGTTAGGGAAAGAGTCTGGTGAACAAGTGAGGACGCTCAGTGCATGTAAACAACACCAGTCTAGCTCGCAAGTCATGGGAGAGGCTACGTGACTGCTATGCCGCCCCTGAAATAATCGAACAGTCACTCTTCCACAGGCTAGACAGCTTTCCAAGGATTTCAGCCAAGGATCACATCAAATTACGTGAGCTTGGAGATTTGCTCATGGAGATACAAGGAGCTAAGGAGGATGGATATCTCTCTGGGCTGTCATATCTAGATACCTCCGAGGCATCTGACCAATTGTGGATAAGCTTCCTTATGGACTTCAGGAGAAGTGGGTCTCATCCGGGTCATGGTACAAAGAAGAGAACAACGGTCGCTTCCCTCCCTTCATTTATTTTGTGACTTTTGTGCCACGAGGCAAGGAAGCGAAACGACCCCAGCTTTATTCATCAAAGCAGCGGCCCAAATCCTACAAAACCAGAACGGCTACCTGTGAAGAGCTTTAACACCAACAAATCTATCACGGTTCACAAAACAGAGGTCTCTACCATCAATAATGACCCTAACAAGAACTGCCCACTGCACAATAAACCACATCCACTCAAAAAATGCAGGACATTCAGAGTCAAATCTATCGACGACAGAAAGGCTTTTCTAAAGCAGAAAGGAATATGCTTCAAGTGTTGTTCTTCAACCTCACATGTAGCCAAAGACTGCAAATCTTCTGTGAAGTGCTTAGAGTGTGAGAGCACCAACCACGAGGCAGCCATGCACCCTGGCCCATTGCTTCAACCCACCAAGGCTCCTCCGCTGCCACAAGAGAATGGCGGGGGGAGAAGATTCTAATGTGACTGATGTTAGGACAAGTTGCACAGAAGTTTGTGGCCTAGGTCAGTGGGGACATTCCTGCTCCAAGATTTGTCTGGCAAAGGTTTATCCTGAACATTCAAGGCACAAAGCTATTAAAGCTTATGTGATCCTGGACGACCAGAGCAATCGCTCTTTAGCCAGACCAGAGTTCTTCGAGCTGTTCAATGTGGAGAACAAACCACTTCCATACCATCTCAGAACATGCTCAGGCATCATGGAAGCTTATGGCAGGAAAGCTGAAGGATTCCAGATAGAGTCACTGGATGGAAAAGTGCTCATCTCTCTCCCACCGCTCCTTGAGTGTCTTGAAATCCCAAACAATCGAGTTGAGATCCCAACACGTGCAGTCTTACACCAGCCTCATCTCCATCACATCGCCAAACACATTCCTGAGCTGGACCCAGAAGCGGAGATACTCCTGCTACTCGGAAGAGACGTGCTTAGAGCACACAAGGTCAGGCAACAAGTAAACGGACCACACAACGCTCCTTTGCACAACGTCTCGATCTAGGCTGGGTGGTGATAGGAGAAGTGTGTTTAGGTAACATGCATAAGCCAACAGTCGACACATTCAAGACCCATGTGTTAGATGGTGGTCGCCATTCCATTTTCAGCCTTGTACAAGTTTTATGCACGTCAAGGAAACACAACTAAGCATTAACAAGCCTAGCAAATCCGGAGAGGATGCTAGGACACACAGTGTTCGACCAAACCGAACATGATAACAAACCTGCTCCATCAATCGAAGACGTCTCCTTTCTGAAGATCATGGACACCAATGTCTACGAGACAACGCTCACAATTGGGTTGCCCCGTTACCCTTTAAGGAGCCACGTCAGCGCTTGCCAAATAACAGAGAGCATGCAGTAAAGCGGTTTGGATCTCTGCAGCGTCAATTCAAGAGGAATCCTGAGATGCAGGAACAATATGTTGCATTCATGAAGAAGATCGTTGCCAACGGTCATGCAGAAGTAGCGCCGCCATTGGAGGAAGACGAGGAGTGCTGGTATGTTCCATCGTTCGGAGTATACCATCCACAAAAGCCCAACCAAATCAGGGTAGTTTTCGATTCCAGCGCCCAGTACGCGTCTCCCTCAATGGCGTGCTTCTGACAGGTCCTGACCTTAACAATTCTCTGCTAGGCGTCCTTCTACGCTTTCGGAAGGAAAGAGCAGCCGTCCTAGCCGACATCCAACAAATGTTTCATTGCTTTTGGTGCATGAGAACCATCGCAACTTCCTTCGTTTTTGTGGCACGAGGATAATGACCTCAGTAAGCGGTTGTCGACTACCGCATGAGAGTTCATGTTTTGGCATTCGCCGTCTCCTGCCGTAGCCATTTATGGCCTGCGAAGAGCCATTACAGAAGGCGCCAAGTATGGACCCGACACAGTGAAGTTTGTGGAGAGACACTTCTACGTGGATGATGGCTTGGTGTCTCTGCCCGGAAGCAGAAGCAATCGACCTCCTTCGACGAACACAGGCGTCACTTGCTGAATCAAACCTCCGCTTACACAAGTTCGTGTCAAACAGTCCAGAAGTCATTGGAGCTTTCCCCTGAGGATTGTGTTCCAGTCGTCAAGGATCTAGACCTGAGTGGAGAAACGGCACCCATGCAGCGTATCTTAGGCTTACTATGGGAGATCAGGTCAGATACATTCACCTTTTCTGCATCTACTGTTGTCAAACCCTTCACCCGGCGAGTCCTCTCCACTGTCAACAGCGTTTTGATCCCTGGGTTTGTTGGCACCCGTCACGATCCAGGAAGAGCCCTCCTTAGGAACTTACTTCAGAGCTATCTGACTGGGATACACCTCCCAGAAGACAAGCTGAAGAAATGGGAAACCTGGAGAGATTCTCTTCAGGTCTTGAAGAGCTACATGTGCCACGCACACACACTAACTTCACTTATCAAAGCTGTGCACACAGAACTCTGTGTGTTCTCAGATGCCTCGACCAAGGCGATTGGAGCCGTCGCTATCTGAGAGTGGTTCAGGAGGACGGAAAAACGGAAGTAGGACTCGTTATGGGAAAGGCCAAATTAGCGCCACAGTCTGAACCCACTATCCCACGGCTTGAACTCTGTGCCGCCGTCCTTGCTGTAGAAATGGCGGATCTCATCCAAGACGAGCTGGATCTGAAATTGGGCGCAATCAGGTTCTACACCGACAGCAAGGTGGTGCTCGGGTACATTTATAATGTGACGAAGCGCTTTTACACATATGTCCACAACAGAGTTCAACGCATCCGACAATCCTCTGCACCAGAACAATGGCATTATGCGCAGAAGAGAACCCTGCGGACCACGCATCGAGATCTTTACCCGCATCCCATCTTGCGCAAAGTTCTTGGTTCACAGGACCTCCATTCCTGCGTCATCCATCCGCAGAGACAACGCAAACCAGTGAGACATTTGAGCTCATCGAACCGGAAAGCGACTCAGAGATCCGACCACAGGTTCGTACCTGCACCACTTACCTGGAGGAACCTGGGCTTACCTCTGACCGCTTCCAGCGGTTTTCCACCTTCAACTCTCTACTACGAGCAGTGGCATTCCTCATCCACATGGCAAGATCTCACAAACACGACAACAACAACAAAAACAGTGGGTGCACAGGATGGCACAAAAGTCACTTACCTCGTACTGTGGATGAGATGACTCAAGCGAAAGATGTCATTCTTAAAGCTGCGCAAAGGTCATCCTTTGCAGAAGAGCTTTCAGCCCTTCGAGCAAACAAAGTGGTGCCTGCAAACAGCCCTTTGCATAAGCTCAGTCCAACCTTGGAAGATGACCTCATCTGTGTTGGAGGCAGATTGAAACATTCTCAGCTTGCATGTAAAGAGAAGAACCCAGTGATCCTAGCCAAGGACAGTCACATCTCCCTACTGCTTGTCGACATCATCATGAACAGGTGAGACATCAGGGTCGTCATCACAGAGAGGAGCAGTAAGGGCAGCTGGACTGTGGATTTTGGGTGGTAAGCGACTAATCAATTCAGTCCTCCACAAATGCATAACCTGCCGGAAGCTGCGTGGGAGACTGGAAGAACAACGTATGGCTGACCTACCACCTGAGCGCCTTAAAGTCTGCCCTCCCTTCACGTATGTGGGCCTCGATGTCTTCGGGCCTTGGTCCATCCTAACCAGACGCACTAGGGGCGGACAGGCAGAGAGTAAACGGTGGGCCATGATGTTCAGTTGTTTGAGTTCAAGAGCCGTTCATATTGAACTGATTGAGTCTATGGACACGTCCAGCTGTATAAACGCTCTCAGGCGTTTCTTCGCACTCAGAGGCCCTGCTAAACAGCTCCAGTCTGACTGTGGCACCAATTTCGTTGGAGCTAGCAAGGAGCTGGAGATGGACAAGACACTGCAGAAGTACGTCAGTGAACAAGGATGCAGCTGGAACTTTAGACCGCCACATGCTTCCCACATGGGAGGCTCCTGGGAGCGAATGATTGGAGTAGCTAGGAGAATCCTTGATTCGATGCTCTTGCAGCAGAAAAGTCGCCTAACCCATGAGGTGCTTTCAACGCTAATGGCGGAAGTCACAGCTATCATCAATGCACGTCCACTCCTACCTGTGTCTACAGACCCGCAGCAGCCTTTCATTCTTTCACCGGCGATGCTCCTCACGCAGAAATCAGGAGTTCCACCCCCTCCTGGGGACTTCACGGACAGGGACCTCTATGCAAAACAATGGAGACAGGTTCAAGCTCTAGCAAACCAGTTTTGGACTCGTTGGAGCCAAGAATACTTACCATCCTTACAACGAAGACAAAAATGGACTGTGTCACGCAGAAACCTTCAAGTTGGGGATCTGGTTCTCCTCAGGGACAGACAGACTGTCCGTAACTGCTGGCCCATGGCCATAGTCACTGCAACCTTCCCTGGTAAGGATGGACATGTGAGAAAGGTTGAGATAAAAACTACTGACCAAGGTGATGCAAGAACCTTCCTAAGGCCAGTTGCAGAGGTAGTTTTACTTCTGCCTAAGGACTGATTTAAAGACTGATGTTTCAGACTCCCTCAAGTTCATAGTGGCCTCACATAGGCCAGGCGGGGAGTGTGTTGCCTCAAAGGCATTTCTGTTGTTCATTGTAATGTGTGCTTTAAGATAAGTCATTCTTGCGTGTTGTAGTCAAATAATAAGAGCAAAAGGGTTAAAAGTTTATTAAGAAGACTTTATTTTGACAGTCGAGTCACCGCTGACATCACTTCCTGATAGGTCACATGTGTTGGTTGACTTCCTGTTTAGTTCTTTTTCTCCTTGGATTGAGAGTGAGGCAGACATGCTCTGAAGCTATCCTAGCCATCCGCTGAGAAATATTGTACAGGCAACGCCGTAAGTGCATACATTTCATGTGTAAGATGTTAAAAAACAATAAATAGCGATAGCTGCTAGAATATATATTTCATTTGTTAGTAAAAAAAAGGACATTTTGTCTATGTTATTTACATATTTAAAAACGTTCTGCTGATGATGATTACAGTAATTCATTGTGCCTGTAACTATGTTAAATCATGTTTTATGTTGTTTAAAGTGCAATATTTGTTGTATTTACAGTTTTCACCGAATGTCATTGAAGACTGCTGAGTAAGCGGTCAACTTCACCACGACTCATGTTTTCATTGGACTCGGTTTAACTCGGTGTTGAAACAGAGTTGTTACACTCTGAGTGAGAACGCTACAGTTACTGTGATGATAAATATTGAAATATTTATATTTAACATTTAATCTGTGTCTATAATAACCAGATCCTGAAATGTAGATGTGACATGAGGGTTTTCTGAATAAAGAGCACTAACGTTTACATTTAACTGATTTTGATTAATCGTTTATATATATATATATAAATATATATACACGGAGGGGGGTGCACATTGATGAACATATATACACGGGGGGCATTGATAAACATACATATCTATACAGCTATACAATTGCAGTCTGTGTGTGTGTGTGTGTGTGTGTGTGTGTGTAAGTTAAAAACCTTGGAAAAGAATACTCTTGCACAGCTTTTTCCGTGTGTTGCCACTCTGCAACTTAAGGGTGTTCAGCTACTTTGCCACATCCAAAATGGCGGCGCGTTGGCGTCGATTCAGCGCTCAATGCGGCGTCTACGTATATATGTCTATGGTTTTAGCTCTGATACCACCTTACTAAGTGCCTCAGCATCAATCTGAGTAAACAAGTGCATGGTATAATTGAAGTGCTTAGTGCAATCTAAAACATTAAAAGACCTTGTTTGATTAATATTAGTTCTAATTGTTGAAATCTTGTTATGGTAGTAGGCAGAAAATTCATTGCACTTAGTGATAGAGAGAAACTCACTGGGGCATGTAGGTGTAGGATTAATGAGGTGGTCAATTGTACTAAAGAGGACTCTGGGATTGTTTTGATTTTTATTTATGATTTCAGAGAAGTGATTCTGTCTGGCATTTTTTAGTGCCTTGTTGTAGTCTGTTAAAAGATTATGTAAAATGTCATAGTGGATCAGGAGTTTACTTTTCCTCCATCTACGTTCGGCTTTCCTACAATTTTGTTTGAGTTTGTTGACATATTCATTTTTCCAGAGGGCTTGCATTTTTGAGCTACTTTTTTTAGTTGTAGTGGTGCAACAAGGTCAATTGTTGTGTGTAATCTGAAATAAAATTCATTGGCTAAAAAGTCTGCGGATGAGGGAAGAATTTGTGGGGGCAGTGTATTTATATGGACTATAAAACTTTCTACAACTTCAGGTGTAAAATGTCTTTTTCTGACAGTGCGATGCAGTGGCAGTAAATTCAATGCAGTAGTGGTCGGATAGGGAGACATCTGTAATTGAGGATATTTCTCGTCTAAACCTTTGCCAATGACCAGGTCCAGCGTGTGGCGCAATTGTGTGTTGGTCCATTGCCATGCTGTCTAAAACTGAGGTCATCAAGAAGATTTAAAAATCGGTTGCCTTTTGTCATTTATGTTGTCTATGTGCAAGTTAAAATCACCAATGATAAGAATTTTGTCGTAGTTCGTGTTAAGAATGGATAAAAACTCTGAGAATTCTGCTAAAGTTAGGGCGACAATTTGGTGCTGTATATACAGTGACTCTTAGTATGGGTAAGTGGCATTTAAAAACAGAAGCAAGATATTCAAAAGAGTTAAAACATCTGCAGTCAACAGTGTTAGAGGCAATGTTGGCCAGACCACCTCCCCTCTTCCTCTGCCTACAAGAAAAATTAAAAGCATAGATCAAAGGAGCAGTTTCAATAAGAACAGCAGATGCATCTTAACTCAACCAGGTTTCACACAAAAAGATGCAGTCAAGGCGGCGATCTGTAATAAGGTCATTGACCAGGAACGTTTTATTGGTCAGGGAACGAATGTTCAGGAGGGCCATTTTCAATTTCTGTGGTTTATTTTGCTGTGTACAATGTATTAATGGGATGTTTATATTATTCTGGAGTACCGGTCTAGGCACTCCTACTGTTTTTTGATGCAATGTATTGATTCTGACTGGAATATATCTTGTGGTTGGGCATTTAGGACTGCTAGAGCAAACAAAGGGCTGGTTGTGAGCAGATGTGGGTGTAAGTGGCAGGAGGGACCTGAACCTTCAGCCTTCATAAGAAATAGATATGATACGGACTTTCCACAGTTCTTTAGGACGTCAAAAAGGAGTTTGATACCACCCGTCGACGTCGGGAGCGAGTGCATCATTTCCAGAAGTTTATCCAGAATGTGGGGGACTATGTGTGGCTACATTGATGAAACAAATGTCCCGGGTTATGGAGTTACCAATGATCAACATGGTGGGAGGAAAGAGGGACGGGGGCGAGATGTGTGGGCTGTCTGGGCGATGCTGAAGACGCTCTGTTGACGCTGCCTCTCTCGGCTTAGAGGTTGACAGCCCAGAGCGGGGGGTCTGTGCAGGTGGACAGAGGCGAGGAGACTGCTTCAGACTAGACCCCAGACCGTCTGATCGTGGCTTCCTTCAGCAACCTATGGCGGCCATTTACTGTAGTAGCGCGAGTGGCCTTACCATGGCTCGCTGCAGATGCAGCGAAGTGACTTCAGGGCCAGGTGAGGTAGAAGCTGCAGGTGCATCGTCAGGATGGACGGAAGCATCCTCCGGCAGAATGGTGAACCGGTTGGAGACAGCCAATGGAGATTGTGGATACGGACCAGCCGAGACCCTCCTGCGGCGCGTCGCACCACTTCAGTCCAGGAAGGCTGGGTCCAGGTGTTGGCTCAGTTCTGCGTGGAGCTGTGAACCAGAGCATTTGGCCCGTATCCGCTGTAGACCCCTGGATCGACTGGTGGTGTCTGGATGGCTATCGGCAGCGTTGAGGCATCCAGGCCCAAGGCAGCAGCCCTGGTGGTGCCCGCGGTCTCCACGTCCAGCTCCCGGTCCGAGGAGAGGCCGCTTTTCACGTGGACGGTCCTCCGGGTGGGCAGGTAGAGGTAAAGTGCTGGTGTGCATCTTTGCCTGCCAGGGGAGGGTGGCCGCGGAATCCGAGACCACCGGAGACATGGGTGAAGGAGGTGATGGTGCTGATGGAGCAGCAAAAGTTGAGGACTGTAAATGTGAGATATGTTTTGACTGCGCAGTGGCAATCGAGACAAAGCCCTCAATCAGCTGGTCCCTTTTTCAGACCTCAGACTCAAGTCGATGGATCTCATTCTTCAACTGTGAGTAAGAAATTGTGCAGTCCACCCACGCAGCCATCACAGCTGGTACTGCAGTAAGTAAGACTCAAAAGTAACAAAATAAAAAATAAAATAAATAAACAAATATAAAACTGGTTTTGTTTGGCCGAGTAGTGGCGTGTGAGTCCGTGTTGATATCGAACTGATCGATCACCAACTAGTGTCCATCAAAGGTGTAAGGTTAGAATCTTCTTTAGCCCATTAAGAAGTGTTAGTAGAAACAGAGAGGTTTACATATCACATATTATATGAAGTATATCATACACAAATTATATTTCCAGTGTCCAGCTGGATTGCGAGAGGGGATTGGACTGACCTCTGTCAGTGAACATTGAATATTTAAATGTTCATATGAATGTACACTTATGTTCAATTGAACCAAAATAAATTTATCAATTTGCTAATGTGAGATTTTCGTTTATAAGTCCTTTGTGTTTCATCTACACATTTTCTACATTTCTAAATCGGCTTTAATCAAAATATATCACATTTATTCTGCATTTTACTGCCATGTTTAGTATTTCTGCATTATTGTAACATGCTTGCAGAAACTACTTCCTATTGTTTTCACTTATCACATTGTGCAGTGTATTTAATACAGAAACATTCAGAGTGTATTCACCAAAGAAAACAGTTCTATTTTGTTTTTTAAATTATCTCAAACATTTCTGCAAGGCAGATGCCACTAGTAATGGGTGACATAATTTGCCCTTTTTGTGTGTTCATAATGTGAATATTGCATTATGTGCTGATGTGACAAAGTTGCATCACAAATGTTTGATCATGACAGCTAAAAATAACCTCAGTTTGTTTCTCTCTCACAGTATAACACCTCTGATTGCAGTGATGTCATCATGTGACACTAATGAAAGAAGGTGTGAAAACCTTAACAGAAAACAAACAATACACACAGAGCTGTTCAGTGTCCAGAGACAAATTAAATGTGAAAGACCTTAATGACTGTGTGTGTGTGTGTGTGTGTACATGTGTGTGTGCAGCTCCCCTATGTACAGTGAATGTGTACTTTCTAAACTCTGAAGTCTGAACTTTGTTCTGTATGGAGTCCACTACAGGATAATTACTAACACTGTAACCTTTTTTAAAAATATAAATTCAATGCGATCAGAAGTTTCTCAAGTCAAGTATGTCATCCTAAATATTCACGGCATGGAATGCATTCCCAGGAATATGTATAAGATTATGATAAAGTTGAGTGACATGAAGCTAGATAACATATGGATTAACATAAGGATTTAAATGTCCTGGCTGGATGCTACACTGATTTGTAATCAGGTTAATGTTATCTCTGTCATCCCCACTCTGTGCCCCATACGCTCACAAGAATACTTTACAGCACTAAGTCACACACCACAAACTATTTCACTGATTTTGGTGAAACTGAATCATCTGATGTCCTACGGTTGCTCCACCTCAACAGTGAAGTAAACTGCCGCCAGCTGTAGCTGCTGTTAGCTAATGTTAGCTCAGTTTGTTAGCCAAACTGCCCAGACTGTGAGCTTAGAGCAACGGGGGATGTTAGTGTTTGTACCACAGGAATTGTGGATCACTGGGAAGAGGAGGATTTCAGACCAGGCCGTGGGGGAATGCTGATGTTGAGCGTAACTGGTATTGAGCCGGAACTGGAACTGGGCAAGCGGGAAACGTAACCAGGTTCAGAGCATTGTGAAATAGACAAGACAGATGCTGACATAGACCTCACGTTGGACTAGTATGTAAAAATTGCTGTCTGCTATGTCTTTTGAATTGACCTAGCTTGATGTTTGGCTGTTAGCAAAGTTGTTGACTCATTACTTTTTGATTATAAGTCATCTAATAATAACAAATACACGTATAGCTGTCCATATTTACCACAGCGGTATTGCACTCTGAAACTGAGGGCAGTAAATCACAGAAATACCAATTTCCACAAAATTTTGCTTTAACTAGTGAAACTGATTTAATCGGACGGCTGTTAATTTGATGATGTTCCCAAATGACACATTCAAACCAGCGTTTGCCCCATTCATCTGATTGAACTTTGATCAGAATCAGAGTCGCTTTATTGGCCAGGTGTGTGTACACGCATGAGGAATTTGACTCTGATTCACTTTGCTCTCAATTGCGTACAGGTATAGACATGTACATAAGTACAGGGCCTTTTTGATGATGATGTCTGCACTCAAAAAAGTGAATGCGGTGGGTTGTGCACTGTATATTAATTTGATGTTTACTTAAAATACATGTCTTTGTTAAGTTAACATATTTTTTTTCTGATAAAGTCCATGTAATTATGTCTTTCGTTATGTGTACAAAATAATTATGCATTTGTTAATCATCATTTAATTTAAGTGAATTATGGTTGAAATACTTACATACGTACATCCAGAAGGTGGCAGTAAGAAGAAGATTAAAATTTTTGGAGTTGCCAACGGTTCGAGAGAGGTAGGAGGACATGTTTCATCCATACCTATTATTGTAGTAGCCTATTATTGAGCATGATTTAATTGTGTGTTTGTGATACAACACTCGTTCTATTATTTTCAGACTCGTCACCGTCCTGAATGACCGTTGTGTTGTCTGCAAACGTCAGGAGTTTAACAGACGATATAATATATATATATATATATATATATATATATATATATATATATATATATATATATATATATATATATATTTGAATATATTGAATGAAACTTTGAATATATTGAATTAACCTTTGAATATATTGAATGAAACTTTGAATATATGGATGAAACTTGACTGACGTCAGACTTCACAACATGGATGCTGCAGCAAAAAGTGAGTGACAATGAGTCAGTCCGCTCTGAATTTCGTAGTAGCAATATTAAACAATGAGGACATCATTAACATACTGGCGAATGCGTGTACGGGCCAAAATCCTCCTGATACCCCTGCGAATACCGTTCTTCTGATGAAGAAGTTCGCTCCCTTTTAATCGTGGCAGACCTACTACAACAGCCCCTGCGTACAATCTCCACCATTACACAAGAAAGGGCCCAAGACACAAGATGTAAGACTAGCTAGTCTTTATTTAAAACTAGATGAGGGCTCTCAGTAGAGTACATATAAAGATACAGATCATATTCTATATCTCAGTGCAGCTATGATGAGCCCTGCTAACAGGCGTCTCCTTCATGAAAAAGCAGAACTATTAACGGAACACTCTGCTGTGTGTAGAGGTCTGTATGTAGGTCTGTATGGTTAGCTTGGTATAGTTTTCAGGTTAATTAATGAAGGTAAAACACAGTGAATGGCCGTAAGTAATGGCACCGGCTCTGACACGGCACTTCTCCGGGACTGGAGAAGCTGCTGCGGCTACAGGGATTTCATGAACTGAAAGAGAAGCTCTTTATATATTGTTTAGATACAATAAGAATCACCCACATTCATAGACCAATGCAAGCTGAATATTTAGTTTAGTATTGAACATATTTGATGATTACTAAAAAATTGTATTACTGCTGTATTGATCACTGTAACACAGTTTAATGGCATATATCAACCAAAAAATCAATAAATGAATACAGTGTAAAATAAATTCAGGAATTTATTTTACAGTTTTTTAAAATTCCACAGTAATTATCTCCATAATAGTCTACTTGCCAGCCCATAGGGCCCCATTGTGAACCCAGAAATGTTGAGTACCCCAATGTTTTATGTTAGAAATATATAGTATGGGTCTCCAGCATTCAGAAACTGCCAGATGCTAACTTGTATATAGTGGGCAATTAGCATAATTAGCATAGTTAGCATAAATTAGCATAATCGCCTATATGGGCAATATTTCAACAACTGTTTGGCTAATCACGGCAATATTGGAGTGGTCTTAGGGGTTATTGATGATGCTGAATCCATTTTCAAAATTCAAAACAGAAGTGACCAGATTTTAACCGCCAGTGGGACAATTTTTGTGGATTTTAAGCCAATTCTTTTTTTTAAGAGTTTTAAAGTTTTAGAGGATGCTGGTTGGACATTTAACTCATGTATTTGAAATAATTTAAAATGCATTCAATTTATAATCTAGAATGTTACAGCATAATGTTGCTCAGAAGAGGACAGAACGCATAAAGGACACCAAACTTGCAAAACACCAAGATTTATTTAATTTATTCATTCACAGATTTATTCATTCACTGCTGTGAGTACATGAGCAGGTTGCAACATATTCTGTCATGGCGTTTACAAAAGCAGTAGAAGCTGGTACAGCTTCTCTCAAGGCCTGGCACTAAGCCACCATGTCCAAGGTGTTACAGCTCACAGCCACAAGTATTGGCCACAGTAATGTGTGGATATGAATCTTTAGCATTAAACAATCCCTGCTGTGTGTCGGATAGCTGGACTGGTACGACACATCTCTGGTGAACCAACAAACAAACATTGTTCACACTTCAACCCCTCTTGTGTAACTAAAGACTCAGCAATTTAATGTGTATACTGCTCAGAAGGGTTAAATGCTGCAGTTCAATGAGGCCTCTTTGTTGCACATGCTGGGGAAGTTTTAGTTTTAGTTTAATTTTCTGAATGTTTGAAAGTGAAACTGGAAAGCAAATTGAAACCTGGACATAATCAACAGTACAAACAGTCTGTAGTGGTTAAACTGAAAAGCTTTTTTATTATTTGTATTTTTTTATATAGATAGATAGATAGATAGATAGATAGATAGATAGATAGATAGATGACTTTATCAATCCCCGAAGGGAAATTAGGTAGCACTCCGGTATATTTGAATACAATAAAAATACAATACAATACCATGCTTTGTTCATAGTTGCCTTCCAGTCTTGGGTGTGTCAGTCAATGACTGACAGCTTATAAGCAGCTGCCACATTTGGTTTTAGATTCTACAGAAACTCTCCACAGCAAAAATTCATATTCATCTTGTTCTATTCCAGCATTAATATCCCACTTTTGTGTAAATCACGGTATGAATTCAGGCGTAGACTATTTTGCTTCCGGGACGCTACAAACTACTTTTGAGAAGTCAGTACGTTTTGTACACATTTGGTTATTGCATTTTTTACTTCAATGTCTAACCAATAAATCAAAGTTTTGGGTGAGGCCATTGCTCGCCCTCAGCTGCTCAGGGAAAACAAACACAAGATCCACTCAGTTCTGCGATCCGGTGAACTGGATTAGGTGTTTTTCTGGTATTCTTCAATGAACTCATTAGTCCATGATTTACAAACTGCTGTGTTATCATTCATTATTTTTACAAGCATGTATTGAAGATATTTGTGACACTTCAGAGGCAGGGGCAAAGCTGTTTTCCTATGTGCCTCTGTGTTTCTGGTTCGCCTAATTGGAGTGTAACATCTAATTTAGGCATTTATGTAGTAGTGTAAACAAAGTGTGCTTTTAAGTAGCGCCAGTTTGATTTTTTTTTAGCTTCATGGTTATTACTATTATGATTTGAGCACAAACTGCACAATCATGGTATGGTTTAACATAATCAATTTGTAATGAGCACCATGATTGGAGTTGAAGTTTATTCTGAGTTGATTTAAAGTGTGTGAAACGTATTGATCAAGTTGAAACGTGTTAATCAAGTTTTATGAAGATTGTACATCAAAATAGTATGTGATGATTGTTAAAATACTTACATTATACATTTTTTCTTTGCAGTAGAAAGAACCTATATCCTATGACAATTTAAGTAAAAAGGTTACTTTTTTTAATAATGAAGTTGAACAGAGCTAACTTTAACGGTATAATCCTTGAAGAGGGAGAGCAGAGATGTTGTTTTGTTTTTGGCTCACCTGCTTGGCTATGTTAGCATTGCAAAAAGGGATTTGTGCTTGACAGCTGTGGACAGACAGAGAGCGCTTTTCTACTTTTTGTTCTAGCAGTGTTACTTTAGCTAAAATGTTCAGGAGATTGTGTTGAGAGGAATCTTAGCTTGGCGCTTGGCCCAGCCATACATCGTAGTTTTTGCACATTTCTCCAAATTATCAACATACACACTAAAATCAGTATACCCAAATTAACACTGCCAGAGTTGATTTCAACACTTTTAGAATGTCTATATGTGTCCATGAGTGTTAATTTAACTCTTTTGCAGTGTTGGTACATTAACACTAATTTGGTGTCATTTTAAAGGTCTAGTTTGTAACTCTACAAACTAGACAGTCTACACCTTTCTAACTACAACAGTGGTGGTCTGAGGTGAAAGGACAAAAACTCAGTTCTTTTTCCCCAGCGTATACACTTTTAAAATCAACGTTTCCCACGGACACAGAGCAGATGGTCCCCAATCTTGATTTAAACGAAGGAGTATTTAAACTCCCAAAACGTCTTTTCTATAGTTTAAACATCAGGTGGATCTCTCTGTGCCGAGTGCAGCCCGAAACTGCCCCGGAAACCAACACAACAACACTGTACACTGCTCTGTAATCAATTTATGTTACAGCTCCTTTTTTTTTTTCTTTTTTTTTTATTTTACACTATTGTCAGCTTTCTTGATTTCTCACTTTAAATGCCAATTGAACATCTAACTGGGATGTTTGTATGACACATACGTTCCAAACAACGCTAGAGGTTTCAGACAGGACATTGTCCCCAAGACACTGAAGCTCCAGACCCCCCTGGTGGGTCTTAGATGTTTCTATATTCCAGGCAAATTAAATGAGCACATAGTTTTTTATAATTTCGTCAAACGCAGACATGGTAAGGCATAGTAATAAAATTAAAATAAATAAAAAAATAAAAAATATATACTTCTAGACAGTTGGACAATTTTCACATTTATTTTCAAACTTACTGTGCTGTAGAAGAAGTACACAGCCAGCACAACAGAATTGTGCACAGGAATATAAATTCACTGTTGTACTGGGAAATACAGTCATTCATGGAGAACATTATATTATAACGTACACAAGCAAAATGACCCAAATATGATCTGTTCAATTTCTCATCACTATGACCCAATACATTTTTCTATTCATGCTGAAGGTCTAGTTTCAGGCACCATGCAGAGACTCTACAGCATGCTGACATCACAGGAGTCTGGCTGCAGTATCTTCAGTGTAACAATGAGCTTAATTGATTTTCTAAACCACCTATAAAAAAGTGCATAGATCAGAGGGTTTAAACAGGAGTTAAAATAGACCAAACATATTACAAAATTTGCAGCAAAAGTACTGCTCAAGTCGTCTTGCCCTACAACACAATAATATGGGCAGAAACATAACAGAAACACAACTATAACAACACCAAGAGTCTTTGCTGCTTTCAGTTCAGATTTTTTAGCAGTTACTTTCCCTGATTTCTGGAGTGTAACAGTTGCAATGTGGGACCTCATGGCATGAGCCTGAGACACAGCCACCACAAATACTCTCATATACAAAACAACAATAACAGTGATGGGAACTATGAAGGAAAAATAAGGTCTAGAAGTGCAGCAATGTGGTCAATGGCAATGACACAGTCTCCAGAGCAGGATATCTTGCTTGGTGGTTTCAGGGTATGCTTCAGAATCAGACTTTGAAAGATTGCAGAACATATCCAACACAGACAAATACAGACTTGGACTCTTTTTTGTGTGATTTGAGTGGAGTAATGCAGAGGATGACAAATAGCCACATAACGGTCAATAGATATAATCACCATGGTTCCTATTGAGGCAGAGGTAATAATGTATCCTAGATAGTGAAAAAGAGTACACAAAAATTCACCGAGGGACCAGCATCCGTCCAAGGCCATTATTTGTAAGGCCATGAGGAAGCCCACAAAGAAATCTGAGAAAGCCAGAGAGAGGAGGATGAAGTTGGTGGGGGTGTGGAGCTGCCTGTGGAGGAAGAGTAATAATATATCATCATCATTATTTATAATATCAATCATCATTAAGATAAAAGCAACTAGAACAAAGACTGAAATACAAAATCATAACTTTGAAAAATTCCACTGTCTCTGTTAATGTTTTTTTTTTTCATTTGTATTTTCTTTTTTCATCACTATCTATCATAGTCATTATAAATTAATGAATGTCTACTTGAAGTGAGAGATAGAGATGATGACCAGCAGGTTAAGAGATGACGTGAGAAGAGCGATGAAGGACAGCATAATGTAAGCCAGCATTGACTCAAAGTGAGGAGTAATTGGTTTCTTGCAGGAGGTGTTGAGCAGTTGTGAAATGCAGAGTTCACTTCCCTCCAAGGTCTCCATCACCAGAGAGTTGAAGCTGCTGAGCTCTGGCAGCGTTCTGACTAAAGCTTTCTGTCATACAACTGATTTATCGGTATCATTCCTGCCCACCCCTTCTTCCTTCTCATCCTCAAAAGCATTAATTTCTCTAAAGGATAAACCGTGAACGCCTTGTTATCGCCGTGGTTACACAGTTACAAGATGAAATCTTTCATCTTTAAGCCAATGAATAAAAGAAAATGTGAAATCACAAAACATGAATCATGAAACACGGGATGTGATGGTAAACTGTCCATTGTGCCAAGGGATGGTATGCACATGAGGTTTGCCTTGATGTTGAGAGTGGCGTGAGAGCTGTATCTCAGACGTGGGACAGATGTAAATTTCGGGACACATCATCAGTAGTGTACCTTTGAATCATGGGGTGTTTCGGCCTTTCAACACTATCAGGTGTGTGCCTTTCCAAATCATGTCCAAGCAGCTGAATTTAGAACCAGAACCAGGTGTTTTCTTTTTAAATAGAACTGAAAATAGACCATGTCATTTGGGAGACTATATTAAAAACTTTTTCAGATCATTATTTTGTATATATTCTGTCAATGACTTTTTTCCCCAGGCTCATATTCACATAATTGTAATACGAGCACCAAGCAGTCTAATGTAGTTATTAATGGTAAGACCATAAAACTAGAACTAGAGCCACACACAGAGCTTTGAGGTTTCAAACACAGCAGCACAGTGACATCTAGTGGTTTGTAGAACTTACAGCAGCCCTTCAAGACTGGAGCTGAAGTACTCCAACATCTCTCTTTTATTAGTCTCGTGTACAATAAAAAAACAAGAAACCTGGATGTTAAATCTGTAATAGTGTGGTGACAAAATGTAATATTACACATGTAAGGCATTACAATGTTAACCCTTCGCTGAATTGTATTGTGAATTTTTTCTCTGTATGTTGTGACTATAGTTTGCATCTTTATTTCACAGTTGTAAAGTGTTGGCTGAGAGTGGTTGTGTATGAAGAGTTCTTGTGATAACCTTCAACACTGTAAAAATGAATTTTGCCCATTAGTCATGATAATTAATGTCAGTATGACTACAAATTATTGAAATTTGTGTGAAAACTCTATTGTGGTAATCCCAAATAATGAAAAGTTACCAAACTCTGTAAAATGTTTCAACTGAGATAAATGGCAGTCAAAAGGATTTACAGATGATAGCTTCTGTCAACGGCTGTTTATTAAATATATAAGCACGTTCAACGTAATGTTATCCACAAGTACAGAAGATATCATAGTCCAAGATCCAGTGGACAACTTACATCAAGATTACCTTCCAAGTTGCTGAGTTCTGGGCGGTTTTAGTTTGGTCCTCTTTGTCCATTGGAAGGAAAGATGGAAGTTTGTCAAAATTTGTCTTATGGCACCACTGAGCTGCAGCCATGATGTCCATTCCTATTCCTATGCTTCCCCCTCACCAGGAGATAACTGCATAGAATGTTGCAGATGCCACCACAGTGTCATAGAAAGATTTTAAACACTCTCAGCTTTCACTGTGCCAGGGCTTACTGCCTGGAAGTTTACATTAGATGACCTTAATAAAGCTATATTGGTCCACAAAACAAATAAGTCACACGGACTTCCTTTATTCAGAAAACTACTAGTGGCAATGGTCATTGAAATTGGAGCCTACTGAATGTGCTTCCAATTGATGGGGCAGATTTGAATCGAAGGAAAATTGTGGCTTATCAATAAGACATTTACAAGCGCGAAGCTCTATTTTCCAAATGCAAATTAATGCAGCATAAGATGCAAGCTCTCTTTTGATGAAGTGTGGAGTGTAACACTTGATTTGTGTCAAAGAAGAGGCATTTGTACAGCACAGTGAAACCCAAAGGTCAAGAGGTCAGCCACTGGCACTGGGTCACTCCTGGCTCTGCCATCATAACCCCGACTCTGATTAGTCCATGGACTCAGGTGGAGTTCCTCAAGTCACTACATCTGCCTCAAGCCAGCCTCCATGTTGGGGTCCCACCTTTGTGGGAATTTGGAAAATTCCACTTGTCCCAAAAGCCCTGTACTACCACATTCCATGTGTGTTCTGTCGGCTGGGGTAGGTACCTCACCATCATGAAATTAGTGAAAAAAAAAAAAGTGATTCTTCAATGCATCTGTCTTTTCTTTTTTTCTTTCTGCTGAAGTCTGCAAAGCTAGATGAAGTCTTTAAGAGAGGCTTTTGTAAAAAGCAGGAAAATAAATCTGCCAAGTGGATCTGCAGGTGGTGGCTCACAAGGAAAGGAGTGGAAGTACTCCGACCTCATGTCTTTCCTTTTGCCTCATTTGCAGCCAAGAAGGTCTGATGTATTATTGTATTATAAACAAATGTTATGTTAATGCAAACATTAAAGTAAAAAAATATACAATTGTAACTAATTTTTTTATTTTTTTTATTTTTATGGTTTATCGAGGTGCGGGATCATAATAAAATTTATCTCAAACTGATTTTTTTTTTCTCTTCCATGATTTGTTTCACCTGTCCCTCGTTAGTTTCCCCTGTGTCTAGTTGCCCTGCCTTGTTAGTCTTCCCTGTGTGCCTCTGTCTGATCGTACTGTATCTGTTACGAAGACTGTTCTGTGTACTGCATTCCTGCAGTTCCTCTGTCCTTTTGTTACATCTTGTGCTTACATGTGTTCTTCAGCCACACGCTCCATGGTCTGCTCATCAGGCCAATTTGAGTCCTCCACCGTGCAAGGAAAAATCATGTGTCGGAAGATGAACTGCCTTTGCTTATGTGCCTATGTGTGACCACAGCACCTGATATGATGAGGATAATATGACAAACTCTTTCGCTCTCCTCTGTTTTCTGGACAACACGATCCTGCAGAATTCAGTCGTTGAACTTTTTTTTTTCCTGCATTTCCTTTTTCACATTATTTGTTTGTAGCTGGTTGCTAACCCTCAAATGCAATAAATGATTTGATTATCTCCATTGTGTTTGTGTTCATCCAGTTGTTAGCAGTGGGTGTGATTTGTTAATTGCAGTAGGAGTTTTTTGGAGCCACAAACAATTACATTTAAGGACACCAGAAAACTAGGGCTGGTCCTGTTCAGCTCTGTCATTGCTTTATATAAGATTTATTTTCATTTAGATTTAAGGGTTAGGCTAACGCTATGACTTTATTTATGCCTACCAGTTCAACATTACATCATGTTTCACATCAAAACACAAATCCCCAAAAAAGAAAACAGTACAGAGGAAGAACAGGGATTCTTTGTGCCCATTTAATTTGTTTAAACTTTACTGTTGTCATGATTTTGAGTGTGTTGTGTTTCCTGTTTTATTTTGTTACCCTCCCTTCTGTCTCCTGTCTATCTTTATGTGGCAGTGGCTAGTTTTGATATTGTTCCAACCAGATTAGTTGCACCTGTCCCTCATCAGTGTCACCTGTGTCTACCTGTTCTGTCTTGTGTATTTAGTCCCTGTGTTTCTTTGTGTCAGGTCTGCTTGCTTTTGCCCAGATTTACCATCAGTCTTTTGTTGTCTGTCTTCTATCCCATAAGTAAATTAATAAAGTAACTTTTCTTTCAGAATACCTTCTGAATACAGTTGTTCCAGAAGTTCATGTCTTTGACTGAATACAGTGTACAGTTTACATTAGCCCTTCAAAGTTGCAGTTTGGACATTAAATATTGATTTTTTTTCTTTTTTTGGATCCATTCAGGAAACTAATTTGTCGCTCTGTATTTAGTTCATTTTGTAGTGCATACAATAATGCATTTTTTTTTTTCTTTGGGTGCTATCAAGTTTGCCCATTTCAAATATTCCAAAATGTATTTTTCCATATGACTATAACTGACCTTCAACAATTTGTGTAAAGTGCTATAATATTTATACACAATTTCTGTTGTATGTGTTTGTCCCTGTTGCTTGCTGGAACAAATGACTTCCCAGGCCAGACAATGGCTACTGGAGCCCAACTTTTTTGCTTCAGCCTCCTGTATTCTAGCTTCCTTTTTGTTCTGTCTTTAACATTTCTTCTGCAGTAGGTGGGAAGTCCTGCATTTCCTTAAATCAAACTAATGCAGATCCCATAACAGGAAATTAACTTGTTACAGGGCTCACAATATACAACAAAAATACTCAAAAATAAATGGTGTCCTTCCCAGTGACTCCGGCCTGTGGTTCTTTGCTGTTTGTCATCCCCCTCTCACCCTGCTTCCCTGTCTGTCTTCAGCTGTCTGCTCCCATATTACCAGTGAGTTAATTCAACCACGTCTGATGCTACACTCTCTATAGTCCTTCTGTAGCCTGGTTTGCGCCATTAGCTCCTCCATCTTATTGGAGAGATATTGTGTTTTAAGTTAAGTTGAAACTTTTATTAATCACGTTGAAACTTTTATTAATCACGTTGAAACACTTGAATTTACTCTGCATTTAACCCATCCAGGTTCGCACCTGTTGGAACACACACATGCACCGGGCTACACACTCAGAGACAGATGCCATATTCACTGGAGCGGTAGGCATCAATTCACAGCGCCCGGGGAGCAGATGTTGGGGGGTATGGTGCCTTGCTCAAGGGCACCTCAGCCGTGGCAAGGAGGTGGACTGCCTTGAGCCATGAGTCAGGGTGTCAGAAACACATGGGGAAGAACCAAGACAGAACACAGGACTAAGGAACAGACACCGAAACAGAACTGGGGAACACACCTAACTGGCAAAGAGACACAGGGACTAAATACAAAAGACAGACAACTAAAAATGGCTGAAACTAATGGGGACAGGTGCAGCCAATCAGGGTGGACAGTTAAAACTGTATGGAAAACCCAAAGGCAGAAAATAGAGACACAACACAGTTACAAAATAAAACCCTGACACAGGGCTTCCTTTTCATCACGTGATCCTTAGAATAACTTTCAGTTTTTTATTAATTCACACAGCATGACAAAGTAAGAACTGTTAACATGTAATAACTGGATTTTAAAGATGAGGAAAATGGCACAGATCTCCATTTGTCATTATCATGGATAGCACATGATGTGCTATGAATGAAGCCCTGACAGTCAGGTTCAGTTAGGCAGGAAATTTGCACAATATGTACCTTTACAAATGCAAGTTCACTTCTGCAGATGGTGAGGCTTCTCAACCTCTCTTATGGACGTTTCAGTTTGTTTTTTTTTTTTTTTTTGAGTGGGGGTGGGGGTGGGGGTGGAATCTATCATACAGGAGTATCTTTCACTGACTAGATGTGCTGGTGTCATTCTGTCACTACTGGGCTTTCCCTGTAGTGGGAATGAGGACCTCAGGTTCTTCACCCACTGCAAACTAACTTGTAATTCCTTCTTTACTGCCAGTTTTATATTGTCTTAGGTTAGGGCACATAGTTTTCCATCATATGGTTGGAAATAAAGCTGTTTAGTGTGGTTGTTGGTGTGGCGAGCAACCTGTCCAGCTACATCCAAAATATAACAGATGGGAAAGTGTTTGAAACCTAGCAGTCCATCAGAGTGATCTCTTGCTGACTCTGTCCAGAATAGAAAATTCAGGTAGTATACAACACCATACACACAAGTGAAGGATGCCACCTATAGCACAATGATTTAGTTAGCTTGGTATGATTTTTTTTTTTTTATTCATTGTTCTATTTCTTAACACCAGCTTTCTGTAGCTTCACAAAAAGCTTTGGGTATATGTCCTAAAGGAAGTTCCTTCCTGTGGCGTCTTCTATCTGACTGCTGGTTTGACTGCGGCCTAACAGCCCCTGCAAATACTTAACTTTTTCTTTTTTTTTTAGTACCCTGCTGTCATGGACTGAGTAACCAACAAATATGTCCAGAACTGAAGTTGGACAGTGGAAGAGCTTCCTGTTCACATAATTCTTCATGTGGACCATGAGAAGCCTTGATGTGGCTGTGGCATCCATCAATGGCTCCCACACGGTGGCTGAAGCCTGGGCTGTTGGCAAGTTGTTGGAAGCCACGACCAACTTCAGAACACAGTGCCATTGAGGGAAAGTAGACCACTTTGCCCAGGATGGAGTCCATGTGCCAACCAGTAGACCACCATCAGGACCTCTATGTATAGGCCCAGCCATGGGTCTCTCCCTCCATCACTGGCTCAATTGATGGTTTTGATAGGCAGTAGTCAAATTGCATGTCTTTAGACTGATCCTCTCCTGTATAAGACAAAACAAAAGTTTAAATGGGATAATGTGTAAATTCATCACTAGTGCAGTTTTTTCCCCTTAATTTTTAAACCAAACGATGTATTAATGTAAGGCAAAACACAACACCTTTAATATATTAAAACAGAAACAACCAGTTATGCTTTAATGGGATGTACACTTTAAGCATCCTCTGTCATCTATGTTCAAAACCAAATCAGCATCCTCTATTTGTGAACACAATGCAACAAGCCTCTGCAGCTGTACTCTCCTCCTGTGGATGTCTTAGGTGCAGCAGCAGCAAAACAATAACTAACTATAAACTTTAATGGAGATATGTTAGCAGCAACTACAAGAAACGCTACATTTTTAGCATGTAGTGTTCTAATGGGGTAATGTACTATGAACTTTTAAGATATGATGGTGCCCACAGGTATCCAATGCAAAGTAGCCTAAATGGGACAAATATGATCTCTGATCTTGGTTCCTGTCAGTACACGTGCAGCAGCATTCTGAATCAGCTGCAAAGTCCTAAGAGACTTATTGGAGCAGCCAACAAGGAGTTATAATAGTCCAATCTCGTTAAGTAGTTGAAAGTGTCCCTCCTAGATAAAGCAGAAATATTCACAAGCGTGACTTACTCAAATGAAGTGCCAGAAATACAATTTACACAAACCATCATTAATACATAATTTAAACACAAGTACAAAATGTTCCTTCATGTTCACGTGTAGAAATCATAGCTAAACACAAAGTAGCACTATACTTGTCTAAGTATGAAGCAGGGACCTGCACATACACCCAACAAAACTTGACAATCTACTCATCAAGAGTACTTCCTACTGCTTTTATGTCAACAGGTTAATACAGACAAAACAACTGAGTTTAACATGACTAACATACCTAGATAGGAGAAATAATTCACAAGTGTGACGGTCAGTATTTCCCGTGTGGTTCCTTTACTGCAAATTAGTTTTAATGTTCAAGTCTTTGTAAAAGAATTCGATGTTCAGTGATCAAATGTCAAATTTGATCAAAAAGTCAAATGCTGCACTAAGATCTAACAAGACAAGTCCTTTGTCTGATGCAATTAGAAGATCATTTGTAACTTCCACTAGTGCTGTCTCTGTGCTATGATCTGAAATCCTGACTGAAAATCTTCTTTTGGAGAAAGTCACACAACTGATTGGCTTCAACTTTCTCAAGTATCTTAAAGAGAAAGGAAAGGTTAGATATGGGTCTATAATTAGCTAAAACCTCTGGATCCAGAGTGGTATTTTTAAGAAGAGGTTTAATTACAGCTACTTTACGGATTTTTACGACTGTGGTACATATCCTGATAAAGACAGATTAGTCATATCCAATTTTAAAAAAGTGCTAACTAGAGGTAAAACATTTGAAGGTCGATGGGAGAAAAACAGTTTAAATATTGTGGAGCGGGCGTAGTGCATCAGCTGCAGGAGAGTGGTATGGGGATGGCTCAGGAGAGCAGCGCCAGGTGAGGTGATTGGCACACCTGTAATCAGGTGACTGATCACTGTCCTTTTAAAACAGTAGCGTGCTGGGCCTGTGAGGAGAGAGATGGAAAGACATGTCAAGATGGCAGCAACAAAGCAGCTGACACCAGGCAGTGGGAAGCATGCAGTGAAGCCTGCAAACAGCTGGACAAAGTGTGTCTTCATGTCAAAGAAAAAATCGTGTCTTCGTGTCAGAGAAAATTGTTAACCTGTCTGTGTCGGTTTAACTGCTAAAGGACCCCCGTGCCAGTAGACTTGTCTTAGGACCTGTCTGTGGTGTACCGCAAGGTTCAATTTTAGGCCTGATTTTATTTTCCATTCATATGCTTCCACTAGGTCAGATCTTTCGTTGTCACAATATATAGTTTCACTGCTACAACACACAGATACCTCCCGCTGAGACCTGATGACCCGGGAAGCCTAGGGGCTGTCTATGACTGCCTGAATTACATTAGATGTTGGATGCCTCAAAACTTTCTGTTACTAAACGATTCCAAAACTGAGGTCTTACTGTTCGCCCCACCACATTCCTCCCTCCTCACAGACAATACCCTTGGTCCACTTTACACTAACATGAACTCATCTGCCAGAAACCAGGTCTTCTGTTTGATTCCCACCTCACCTTTCAACCACATGTCAAACTTGTCCAGGCATGCCCCCCCTACTACAAACCATCTCCAAAGTCAAACCCATGCTCTCACAATCCAACCTAGAAAAAATAATCCAAAACTGGACTATTGTAATTCACTCCTCTCCGGTATCAACAAAGAATCACTCTCTCGCCTCCAACTTGTCCAGAACGCAGCAGCTAGGCTTCTAACCAGTTTTAACAGACAACATCACATCTCACCAATTTTAGCTTCCCTACATTGGCTTCTTGTGTGTTTTAGGTTAGTTTTTAATATTTTACTGATCACTTTTAAAGCCCATATGGGTCTGGCTCCTAAATATATTGCTAGCATGCTAATCCCCTATGAGCCTTAGATCCTCAGGCGGATCACTTCTGGTTGTTTCAAGTTCGAGGCTAAAAACTAGTGGTGATCGCATCTTTTCTATCAGTGCCCCTCGACTCTGGAGTGACCTGCCCGAGGAGATGAGGCTCACTGAATGAGTGAATTCTTTTAAATCACTTCTTACAATTAATTTTTACAGACTTGCCTTTTTGTGATGTCATATCTTTTCATCTAAAAAAAAGGTTTCTTTATCAAGTGGAAATGGATTCATTAGTTGCATTTTTCATTCAGGCCCAGCGGCTCTATTGTTTTCTAATAAATGAATCCACTTCCTTGCGGCTCGTCTTTGCACAGTGGTCCAATTCAAATTGCTGTGTACATTGTGTTGGCCGTGGAGTTTAAAATGTTCGTACAGCATGCTTGTGCCATTCCCACTATTCATTTTGTAGAGGTGTTGTTTCACTCTGGTTCTGATGTCGTGCCTGGTCTCCCCCACATAAAGTTTGTGGCAGGCCCTGCATTTTACAGCGTAAACCACGTTATTTGTTGTTGGTTTCAGGGCCTGCCACGGGTTAATACCTGTTTGAGCTAATGGGTTAAAAATGTGGGTGAGACAAACAAAGCCAATGTCCGAGCCTCAAGCGCTCCCATATGATTTATCTTTTTTTTTTTTTATTGAGGTCAGAGTGGACCAGGAGATCTTTGAGGTTTTTATTTCTTCAATAGGCGGAGATCAGCTGGCAATCCCTCAGCGCGTGTCAGTCCAACCTCGCCCCCTCAAAATTTGTCTTCAGAGATGACAAAAGTGTCTTTAAGTTCTCAGAGTACTATACTATACTAGTACTATAATGGGGACAAGGGGGACCCGGACAACCAAAGGCAGATGTTGTCATACTTGTGTTCAAATGACCAGCCGGTTTCCGCCTTGATACTCCTGAGAAAGCGCTTTGAGTAATCCCTGGTTCTCAGTGCACCAAACAGAATCCCGGTGGCCCCCCTCCACATCTTCTCTGAAGGTGCAGATTCTGTGGAAGCGGATCAGCTGGGATTTAATCAGGCCCTGTAGGTATGCTTAGGTGATAACTGCTTTTATGGAGTAGTGCATGGTGATCTGTGTATTTGAAATAGACCTTAATTGCCAGTGTTTTGTTTTGGTCGCCGGAGGCATGAAAGAAGATGCGTGTGTCAAGGAACTCGACTGTGGTAGGTTGTAAGTTATGCTTGTGAGTGTGAGTTTAAAATGTCCATGAAGGTGTCAAATTCCTGCTGTTTGTTGTCGCAGAGGCCGAAGATGTCGTCCAAGTACCGGAAATACAGGAGGGGTTTGATGGGTAATTTGGTGAAGGCCATTTCTCCCAATGGGCCTGGTAGATGTCTGCATATGCAGGTGCATATTTGCGGCCCATAGCACACCCGCACAACTGGAGATAGTACCGGTTATTGAACATAAAGTCATTTCTGGTGAGGGTGATGTTAAGCAACTGTAAAATGTGGCTGTCGGGTCTGGCTGGGTTTGGATGTGTATTAAAATGTGCTGGATGTGTAACTGGAAGAGTAATGGGTTAATTTCCGGGATGAAGTTGCACTTGGATGATATTACGTTATTAAGTTTAGCAAGGTGTGATTTCTTTCTTTGGTCCAATTGGTGAGAAAGGTTTATGATGGGGATGTATATGGTGGCATTGGGGAAGGTGTTCTGGCTGGTGCTCCACATCTGCTGTAACTGTTTGGTGAATGTGGAGGGGTCGTGTTCCGATAGGCCGTTATTGAGTCCAACTGAGAGTATGACTTGTGTTGTAGTATGATATGTTGGAATTTTCTTGAGTATGGCTGTAATGTGGTGGAAGTTGTCTCCTGGATAACTGTCTATTTGTATGTTTGGGTCTGTAAATGGTGGAATCCAGGCTAGGTTCAAGTCCCCTATGATCGGCATCCTCTTACACACCTCCAGCAACCAGTCCAGCAATTTACGGAAAGCACGAGGGTGTACATGTGGTTCTGGACGACCTGGGGAGCCAGGTGCAGCCACAGGAGCCCTGTTTTGACAAGAGACTACCAGATCCACTGGTAGTACAAAGTGCAGTGAGTGTTCTGCAGAGGCTTTGCCTGTGACCTTAAGAGGAAGAGGAAGGAAATTGGTGAGAAATACCTTCATACAGGCTGAGGTACCAATCGTAAAACTATTCCTGCTGAGGAGGAGTCATGAGGAGTCACTCAATGGCGTAATCATGCAGCGGAGGGTAGCCCCCCACGTACTGTAAATTCTTTGAACTGAAACCGTGAGGGAAATGACACTTGGTCTGATCAGAGAAATCTAACCTCTTGGGCATGGCGTTCAGACACATGGTGAGGAAAGACAGAGAGTCAATGAATTTTAAGTTGTAATCGGGGTCTTGGAAACAGCTATTTGATCTCAACACCATGATAGAGATGGGAATGCAACCTTCTCTCATCATGCAAGGTAGTAAAATTCTGTCAAAACCTTTAGCATTGTGGGCTACAAGCACACTGTTCTGCTACATGGGCCTCCTGAAATGCGGGAGAAAGTCCTTGGCACAATTTAATCCATAAGACGACCACCGTATGCCGTTTTGGTGCAGACAAAAAAAGGTTTGTGCACGTCCTGCTGAACAACAAACGTTTCAAAGTCATCGCAAATCAATTTCTCTGTATGAGCCATAGTTGGAGGTAGAGGCTGAAAGAAGCAGTGGTGATCATCAGTGTCTGAGACTAATTTCTCTCCGCAGATTTAGGCCGCATTTGTGATCTCGGGGATCTTTACTTTTAGATGTATAGTAATTTTTTTTGCTCTGACATCTTTTGATTGTATCGCAAATACTGCTATTTGTTTCACCCAAAGGTCTTTCTCTAGGCTCTTTGTGCCTGTCAAAGCACAAAGCCGTACGACACGACCTGTTGCAGTCAGTGCATGCCACGGTTTTGAGCTCCTGCTTAGTGCAATCAGGGTCATTACAAACAAAGCAGTGACCTTTTGCATTGGTGTGTAGGGTTTCGTGTAGCTTTGTAGCAGTAATGACAGACATACAGAACCCAGAGAAAGGCTTTGAGATTTTTTTTTTTTTATACCATAATAATGGTTCTGGAATAAAAAGAGAAACAGATGACTGGATCTATTGGAGAAAGCTGTCTCAAATTGAGAGAGTGGTTGCTGGTCTGGGCTTCTGTAAAAAATAACGGATAACGGAAATATTTTACGGATCCAAATTTTTCAAATTTGCACACGCCAGTAAAGGTGATGGGGTCTGATTGCTCAGACCAGCAAGTCTCTGCAACTCTCCCTAATTCTGAGGGGGGTGGAAGGCGTAAAGAGGTTTAGGCCGGAGCTGAAAGGTGCGGTGGCCGGGTGGCTAGGTGGTCGGAGGGCTGGAGTCTGAAGACAGAAAAAACACAGGTGAGTAATCTCTAGAAAATCTCGGAAAATAATTTCACTGAAGCACACTGGCTGATCTACCACAGCGGCGACAATCTGGCAGTGAGCACACAGGAGGCCAGTCTCTAAATACTGCTCCAGATGATGAGGGTCAGGTGTGTGCAGCCTGCTCCTCAGCCACCCAGCAAACCACGCCTACTTCTGTCAAGAGAGCACACAGAGCCCAACCCCAGCCTCAACACACCACAGTACCCCCCCTCTAAATGACGCCTCCAGGCATCCTCCCAGGCTTATGAGGGAACTCACGATAGAAGTCTTCCAATAACTGTGGGCTCAGAATGAGTCGGCGAGAAATCCAGGATCGCTCCTCTGGACCGTACTCTCCCAGTCCACGAGATACTGAAAACCACGCCCGATGCCTCACATCCAAGATCTTGTGCACAATGAAGGCAGGATGGCTATCAATGGTCAGGGCGGGCTTTAACAGAGACACATGGAAAGTGGGGTGGATGTGCAGGGAGTCAGCAATTTCAGTCTCACAGAAGACGGATTAATTACCCTCTCAACCTCAAATGGGCCAACATAGCGGGGGGCAAGCTTCTGTCACTCAACCTGCAGGGGCAGATCCCGTGTGGATAACCATACCTTCTGACCAGGCTGGTACTGGGGGGCAGGAGAGCGATGTTTGTCTGCTAGTATTTGGTTGCGCCGGGCAGAACGAGTAAGTGCAGCTTGGGTGGCTTTCCACACCTCTTGAACTCTGCGAAGGTGTGCACGGACAGACGGCACTGCTGCCTCACGCTCCTGGGTAGGGAATAGAGGAGGTTGAAAACCATTTGCTGCCATGAATGGAGACATACCTGTGGCCGAGCTGACGAGGGAGTTGTGGGCATATTCAATCCAAGGCAACTGGATGCTCCATGAAGAGGGATGCCTGGCTGCAACACAGCGGAGAGCTGCCTCCAAGTCCTGATTGGCCCGCTCTATCTGGCCGTTGGATTATAACCGGATGTTAAGCTGGAAGGTGCACCAACAGCTCTGCAAAAGGCCTGCCACACTTGAGAGGTAAATTGTGGCCCTCGGTCAGAAACGATGTCCACTGGGATACCATGAAACCTGAAAACGTGTGATACAAGAAGGTCCGCAGTCTCAAGAGCAGAGGGTAATTTAGGGAGACGGACAAAATGAACAGGCTTAGAGAAACGATCAACTATAGTGAAGATGGCAGTGTTACCTCTAGATGGAGGTAAGCCAGTGATGAAGTCCACCGCTATGTGTGACCACGGACAACTGGGGATGGGTTGTGGATGTAATAGGCCTGCTGGAGGGCGATGAGAAGCTTTACCTCGTGCACAGACAGAGCAGGCTGCCACAAACTCCCTAGTGTCCCGTGTCATGCCCGGCCACCAGAAGGGCTGCTGGAGGAACTGAAGGGTACGTTGAAAACCAGGATGACAGGTGAGTGTTGAGGCATGTCCCCACTGCAACACTTGAGAGCGAACAGTTTCGGGGACAAACAGGCGATCAGCCGGGCCACCACCAGGATCAGGCTGCGACTGCTGAACTGCTCTCACCACAGACTTGATCTCCCACTGTGCTGCTCCCACAAAACAAGAAGAGGGCAGGATGGGCACTGACTCAGATGAGGAAGAATCTGGGGAATACTGGCGAGAGAGAGCATCTGGTTTGAGATTGCGAGTTTCTGGACGATACGAGTGTGAAATTAAATCGGCTAAGGAACAGAGACCAACGAGCTTGGCGGAATTTAGGCGTTTAGCAGAGTGAAGATAAGCCAGGTTTTGGTGGTCTGTCCAGATGAAGGGGTGTTTGGATCCTTTCAGCCAGTGTCTCCACTCCTGTAACGCCAACACAATGGCTAACAGCTCGCGATTACCAACATCATAATTTTGTTCCGCTGTTGAGAGTCGCCTGGAGAAGAAAGCACAGGGATGAAGTTTTGAGTTTCTGGATGACGCTGAGAGAGAACGGCACCCACTCCTGACTCAGAAGCATCCACCTCCAGTACAAACTGTCTGGAAGAGTCAGGGTGGAGGAGCACTGGAGCACAGGTAAACAGCCTCTTAAGTCTCCGAAAAGCCTGTTCAGCTTCCGCAGGCCAAGAGAAAGGGATATTAGCTGAAGTGAGTCTGGTCAGAGGGGTAGCTACCTTACTAAAATCTCAGATGAACCTGCGGTAAAAATTGGCAAAACCGAGAAAGCACTGCAGTTGTTTACGAGAGGTGGGGGTTGGCCACTCTGCCACTGCTCTTATCTTGGCAGGATCAGGTTGAAGCTGACCTTGAGCGATAATGTAGCCAAGAAAACTGACAGATGGTTGGTGAAACTCACATTTCTCTGGCTTTACATATAGCTTGTTCTCCAGGAGGCGCTGCAGTACCAGGCGGACATGCTGGATGTGCTCCTCTAGTGTGCGGGAGAAGATAAGAATGTCATCCAAATACACAAAGACAAAGTGGTTTAACATGTCTCGGAGAACGTCATTGATGAGGGCTTGGAAGACAGCAGGTGCATTAGTGAGACCAAAGGGCATCACAAGATATTCAAAATAGCCTAAGGGGGTGTTAAATGCAGTCTTCAATTCGTCTCCTTCACGAATACGGACCAAATGGTATGCATTGCGGAGGTCGAGCTTGGTGAAAACTTGGGCATGACATAAGGGTTCAAAGGAGGGATCAATCAGGGGAAGAGGATACTTGTTTTTCACAGCGATGTCATTTAATCCTCGGAAATCAATGCATGGGCAAAGGGTTTTGTCCTTTTTCTCAACAAAGAAAAAGTCCGCTCCTAGCGGGGAAGAAGAGGGACGGATTAGGCCAGCTGCCAGAGAGGTGTTAATATATTGTTCCATGACCTCTTTCTCAGGACGGGACAGGTTATAGAGATGGCTAACTGGGTATTTGGCACCTGGGAGGAGGTCTATGGCACAATCATAGGGTCGATGGGGTGGAAGGGACAGAGCCAGATCTTTACTGAAGACTGCTGCCAGGTCATGATAAACAGATGGAACATTGGATATATTAGGATGAGATGGTGGGGGGAGCGTGGGGAACTGGAGGCAGGTAAGGCAGTGTGGAGACAATAGGAGTTACAGTGTACACTCCAACTGGTGATGGATGAGGTCTGCCAATCTATATGAGGGTTATGAAGTTTTAACCATGGGAGGCCCAGAACAACGGGAGAGATGGGAGGAGGCAGAACATGCAACTGGATCTTCGTATGGTGGTTGCCAGAAATCACTAGAGACACAGGTTCTGTGCAGTGAGTCACCGTGGATATTAGTCGGCCATCCAGCGCATTTGCCTTCCAGGGTTTGAGAAGAGGCTCGAGAGGGATTTTCAACTGATTCGCAAGTTCGATGTCAATGAAATTGTCATCTGCTCCTGAGTCCACTAGAGCTTGAACTGGGAGAGTAAGTCCTGCACAAGTGAGAGACGCAAACACACTTACTCGGGGAGGAGAGCTGGGTAGAGAGAGGGTCTGGCTCACCAAGGCGCTCCCCCCACTTGTAAGCCCGGTCCTTTGGACAGATAGGGAATGCCCCGCACGCCGAAATTAGGGCGCCCGCCGCTTGCGCTTTCAGGGACCTCTGAATCAGCCACTCCTTTTTCGGGTCACTTCGCACAAGGATGCATTTTTGGGGCGATTTGTCAGAACGCCGCCCTGTCGCTGGTGGGCCGCCTCCTCGCATAGGGGCATTTTTGGGGCTTAGGGTCTGAAAATACATAAAACTATTTTATTACAAAAATTGTATAATTATAAATTTTAAACTTTTTGAGAACTTTTCCTTTTTGTGTACACATACATTTTAACATTTTTCTTTACACTACACATAAATACATAAACTCTTAAACTGTTTTTTTGTGTACACACATTTTAACATTTTTCTTTACACTTCACATAAATATATAAACTCTTAACAGTTTTGTTGTTGTTGTTGTTTTTGTACACACATTTTAACAACATTTTTCTTTACACTACACATAAATATATGGACCTCCAAATCGCCACTCTTTTTCGGTTACTTCATAGGGTGCAGCCGAAAAATCGGCTGCGCTTTCGGGACCTCCAAATTGGCCACTCTTTTCGGTCACTCCGCACTTTGGTCAGTTCACATAGTGCGGCGAAAAATCAGCGGCACTTTCCGGGACCTCCAAATTGGCCACTCGGGTCACTTGCATAGGGTGCTTTTTGGGGCACTTTGGCATAGAGCCTTTTTGGGGCTTAGGGTTAGGGAAAAAGCCAGTCATTAAATAAATTCAATACACACTCATAAAACATACACATAACATAAACACAAAACTATTTTATTACAAAAATTGTAGAATTGTAAATTTTAAACTTTAACTTTTCTTTTTTCTGTGCACACATTTTAACAACATTTTTCTTTACACTTTACATAAATATATAAACTCTTAATAGTTTTTTTGTTGTTGTTTTTTGTACACACATTTGAACATTTCCTTAATACTAAATAAATATATAAACTCTTAAACTTTTTTTTTTTACACACATTTTAACAACATTTTCCTTAATACTAAACAAATATATAAACTCTTGAACACTTTTTTTTTTTTGTTTTTTTGTACACACACACACACACAAGGCACACTACAGTTTCCTTAATACTAAACAAATATACAAACTCTTGAACAGTTTTTTGGGTTGTTTTTTTGTACACACACACACACACTACAGTTTTTTTAATTGGACAACAGGCCTCTTTTTAGGGGCTTGGGGAGAGGCCCACCTTCTCCTTCACCTTCTTGGCCAGTGACGTGAGGGCGGCCAGCCTCTTCCTTGGCGTGCTCTTCAGAATCAGGAACAGAAACACAATTAGCTCAGTGAACGTGTATTATGGTGTGATAGCGATGACATGGTTTCAACTTATTTTGCTTTTCTCCTCCACCTCTTTGGCAGCAGCAGCAGCAGCAGCCCCAGCAGCAGCAGCATCAGAGTCCTTCACCACCAGGCAGACATAGAGGTCCCTGACTTGCTTTGCACGCCTCAGGTTCTTATGGAGGGCATAGAACCTCTCCTGTGTTTCCATACTGTGGCACATGAACGTGGAGAGGTTCTGCCGCACCTCCATGTCGTTTGTCTTAAAGTTCTACGTGAAAGATAATGCGGCTTGTGTCAGTATAAAAAAACACATTGAATTGATGTGTTTTGTGTTTTGATACTCACATAAGTGGACAGAGCAGTCCTCATGTCCATTATGGACGGGGATCCCTTGAGCCCCATCTCCGCCCAGGCTCTGCGGAAGTACCACACCAGATCCTTTGCCTCTCCGCGGCCGAGGGAGGAAAAAAATTAAG